>JALBZD010000060.1:0-75731 GCA_038050675.1 Globisporangium cylindrosporum | reverse complement strand
TTCCCTCGGAGCTGGTTGCATGAGGCGGAGGATAATCCCCAAACGGCAACAGTCCATGCTCTGGGCAATCGCGGTGTGAGGCGCCATCACTTGCTCAACGTTCGGCAAATCCATCTGGTGGTCCAATCTCCCCTTTTTCTGACGCACTCACAATCGCAATTGTGGAATTGCGAGCTTTACATACAAACTCCAAGTTGCTCATCCCAAAAAGTCACAACGGTAAAATGGTTGAGTTCAGCAGCCGAGCGGTTAATTGTTCGATTGCTCTTGTTGTTTTGTGAGCCAATTCTCGTTTGTTCAGCCGTTTCCGCACGTTTCAAAGATGGGGCTGGGGTTGTTTACTCTGCCCATGTGATTGGTGAATGGTGTTTCCAAGAATCAGCGCTTTTCTTTCTGTATCAAGGAGAGAGTCGGAGCAAAAGCGCAAAAAGCGATCAGCCGGCCAGCCCCTGACTCCACCCGCCCAGTCGCACCAAGCTCCAGCGAAAGGAGGAACATCAGCAGGCCATTTAAAACTGTCGGCGGAGGGCGGGTTCACATCCACGTCTGGGCTTTTCCAACGCCAGTCAACAAAGCCAACCCACTGAGACTGACTGAAAGCACGCCAACGTATCGGAAACGGTGTTGAGCAAGCCGCAGTTTTCTTTTTCCCAACCAGACAGCTGCGTGAGTGACCCTCCAGATCCCAGTCCCAGATCGGCCGAGACGGGAGAAGAGAAGCAAGAAGCATGTCTCGCGAGCAGCGCCAGAAGATGCAGAATGCGGGCTTGCTGCCGGGCAACGCGCGCCACGACATCGTCGGCGGCAACAATGGCAGCAATGACGAAGATGGCGTGGACAACACGCCGGGCAACGGGCAGACGTTCATCGACATCTCCACGCCGTCGCCCAACCACCGCTTCCACGGCCGCGCGCCAAACATGCATCCGCAGCCGGCGCAGAGCCTGGCCACCACGCGCCTGCAGGTCAACCCGCCGCAGGTCAAGACCGTCACCAAGAACAACTTCATGAGCAGCGACCAGTTCCTCAGCATGAGCAGCACGCAGGTTAACATGATCGGCAATGGTAACAGTGGTGGAGACGGCGGCAACAACCGTCGCCGTCGCCGCCCGAACGTCGACGCGATGCTCCGCTCCTCGGTCGTGAGCGAGCGCTTGTCGCGCTACTCGAGCATGTCGATGCCTTACAAGCCGTCGCTGAGTGGACCGCAGGCGGCGAGCGATGTGATCTCGGTGCCAATCCTCGGCGACTGCGCGTTCGAGCAGCAGTACCAGATCGCGATCTCGCAGGACGACCACGGCGAGTTCACCCCCATGTCCAAGCTCCAGGCGCTGCGCGATGTGATGGGCGGCATGACCAACAAGCAGGGTTACATCGACCGCGCGACGTTCTCGCAGGCGTTCGAAGTCGACGGCGACGACTACGACGACTACGACGGCGAAGACGGCATGATCGACGGCAATGCGATCCTCATTGACGCGGTCATGAACCTCGACGTCGGTGTGGAAGAGAAGCTCAAGTTCATCTTCGACACACTGGACGCGAGCGGATGCGGGTTCGTCACGGAGGACCAGATCGTGCAGCTGCTGACGTCAAACTTCTCGTCCGCCAAGATCGAGGTCGTGGGCACGGACTTCAAGACCGTCGCGACGCTCATGTTCCGTAAGGCGAACATCAAGGATGGCACCATGACGTACGACCAGTTCAAGTACGTGTTCCACACGTACGTGGGCGGCTCGTACGACGTGAAGAAAGAGGAGAAGCCGCACTCGTCGATGCGCGCGCGTCCGGGGAAAAGCAAGTTCCACACGTGGTACGAGGCCAACTCGCTCCGTATCTGGTGGCTCCTCTTCTACTTTATCTGCAACAACCTGGCGTTCTGGCTCAAGTTCTTCCACTACAACGTGGACCCTGCGCTCGGGTGGGGGCTGCGCATCGCGCGTGGCTGTGCCCAGGTGTGCATGCTCAACTGTTTGTTCGTGATCTTGCCAATGTGCCGCTCGATCACGCAGGTGATGAAGAGAAGCCACCTCATGTGGAAGTACATCCCGTTCGACGACCACATCGAGTTCCACAAGATCTGCGGTATCACGCTACTCACTGCGGGTCTCGTCCACACCGGCGCTCACGTGAGCAATGAGATCAACTTGTACCTGATCGCCACGCCGGACCAAATCGGTCGCTCGATCTTTGTCACGCGCAACGTCCCCGGTTACCTCCCAGACGGCACGCACCCTCCATTCGTTGAGACGCTCCAGGCGCTCCCAGTGTGGACCGGTGTGCTTCTTTTGCTGATCACGCTGATCTCGTTCCCGTTGGCTGCGATCCCCAAGTTCCGTCAGGGACGCTTCAACCTCTTCTGGTACTCGCACATGCTCTTTGGACCGTTTCTGCTGATCGTGTGCTTTCACGGTGCTGCCTCGTGGCTGGCGCACTCCAGCTCGTACTTGTGGGCTGGTCCTCCGTTCGCGGTC
The DNA here is from genome assembly GCA_038050675.1 of Globisporangium cylindrosporum. Lineage (NCBI taxonomy): Eukaryota > Oomycota > Peronosporomycetes > Pythiales > Pythiaceae > Globisporangium > Globisporangium cylindrosporum. The sequence goes on along the minus strand of JALBZD010000060.1, from coordinate 73,257 downwards.
TACCTCATGGAGCGTCGCTTCCGATACGCCAAGATGTTTGCTGCTCCGGTGCGCATCATGGAAGCCAAGGAGTTGGACGGCACGTGCGCGCTGTTCATGGAGAAGCCCAAGCGATTCGTGTACCGCCCGGGCATGTACCTGTTCATCAATTGCCCGTCGATCTCGACCCACGAGTGGCACCCGTTCACGATCTCGTCTGCTCCTGGCGACAATTACGTGAGTATCCACGTGCGCAAGGCTGGTGACTGGACTGGCGCTCTGCACCGCCTGATCGCGGATTGCCACGAGAACAAGACGGAATACCCAGATGTGTACTTGGACGGCCCAGTCGGCGCGCCAACGCAGGATTACCACCGTTACAAGACTGTGATCTGCGTTGCCGGTGGTATCGGAGTCACGCCGTTCGCGTCGATCCTCAAGGACGTCGTGCACCTTTGGGAGGACTACCGCTGCCTCAACTGCAAGCACGTGCGCCACCCGAGCACTTTCAAGATCCAGAAGCTGTACTTCCACTGGATCACGCGCGCGCAGGAGTCGCTCGGCTGGTTCGAGAGCACGATCAACCAGATCACGAACATGGACCGCGACAACGTCATCGAAACGCACCAGTATTTAAGTACGGTCCGCGGTGGCGAGAACACGTCGCAGCTCAAGATGTTCCAGCAATTCGTGCACGAGCAGACGGGTCAGGATTTCGTGTCGGGTCTGAACGCCAAGCGCGGCCAGCTGACGCACTTTGGTCGCCCCGATTGGGACCAGGTGTTCCAGGACGCCGCTGCGAAGCACCCTGGTGAGGAGATCGGCGTCTTCTTCTGCGGCCCGCACGCTTTGGAGAAGATCCTGGACGAAATGTGCAAGAAGTACTCGTCCACGCAGCCTGGCGGCACGGTGTTCGACTACCACTCGGAGAAGTTTGCATAAGCGAACGATCATGTGAAAAGCGAACAAGAAAGCAGCAACAAACAAATGTTATCATCAAGATGGCTCTACAAGAGAAGAACAAGCTGCTGCAGCAGTAGCTTCGACCTCACCCACACCACCGTAGCCTGGTTGTATTCGTATCTATATGTTCGGTCGCGAGGAAAGTCACCAATAATATAAACCTCCACCCCACGTGTTTTTGTTCTGAATGCAGCATTTTCATTTTCAACTTTCTCAAGCCATTTTCCAAGTCTTGTTTCCCATAAAGCTGTTCCTGCTACTGTAAAGAGAGATTATATAAGAACGAAAATGGGAACCGTCGGGCTACATTACGTTACGCGAGGGGTTACGCTCCATTGCATTTTTGGCGGGAAGAGCTGCAAGCACTTCCCCACCATAACACACACACAAGCAGCAGCAGCAACAAGAGGACCGATCATGTTCCAAGTCCGCGCGCCAAAGTCCGATGCCCCACCTGCGTCGCTGCCATGGGTGGAGAAATAGTAAGAGACCTAAAGTACTTGCATGTGCATGCACGCGGTTCTATTTATATGTGAACGTGCTGGCTCACCTACTCTCTCTCTCGTTGTCATTTACTTTGTGCGCAGCCGACCAAAGAACGTGGACGAGATTTCCCACCAGGAGCACGTCGTCGCGACGCTCAAGACGTCGATCGCGAGCGGCCAGCTGCCGCACCTGCTCTTCTACGGACCACCAGGCACGGGCAAGACCTCCACGATTGTCGCGGTGGCGAGACAGCTCTTCGGTCCTGACTTCCGCAAGAACGGGCGATTCCTGGAGCTCAATGCGTCCGACGACCGAGGCATCAGCGTCGTGCGTGAGAAAGTCAAGGGCTTTGCGCAAGGTGCAATCAGTGGCTCGAGCAGCATGCCGCCATTCAAGATCATCGTGCTGGACGAAGCAGACTCCATGACGAACGACGCGCAGTCCGCACTGCGACGGATGATGGAGAACTACTCGAAAGTGACGCGCTTCTGTCTCATCTGTAACTATGTGAGTCGCATCATCGAGCCTGTCGCATCACGATGCGCCAAGTTCCGCTTTGCGCCGCTCGAGAAAGTGTCGATGGCATCGCGCATCCGCTACATTTGCCAGGAGGAAGGCATCGTGTCGAGCGCCGAAGTGATCGACTCGCTCTTGGACTGTTCAAACGGCGATTTGCGTAAAGCGATCAACTTCCTGCAGAGCGCCAAGCAGTTGTGTGGCGACGAAGACCTCTCGAGTGAAGACGTCATCGCAGTCGCTGGTGTAAGTGCCATGTGTGTGTGTTTTGACATACTATGCTGTGCTGTTGACTGAACTAATCTCATCTATTCATGTCTGGATAAAATGAATGACAGCTGGCTCCTCCTGAGCTCCTGCAGCTCTTCTGGGAGTCGGTCACGTCCAACAGCTTTGACCGAATGAAAGTCGAGATTGAGAACATCCTCATGTCGGGCTACCCGGTGCTGACGATCCTCAAGCAGCTCAGCGACGACGTGCTCGACAACGCGAAGCTGAGCGACTCACAGAAGGCGAAGCTCTGTCTGCGGATCGCCGAGGCCGACAAGAAACTGGTCGACGGCGCGAGCGAGCACTTCCAGCTGCTGGACGTCGCGTCCTACATCATGCGCGTCTACTCCTCGTGAGAGAACCAATCCATCTCAACGGGTACCAATCAAAGGAGCAAAGGATAATTGCTGCTTGGCAACTATGATTGAGTCTGACGAGGATAAGAAACGAACCGACCAGGTCAGGCAGCAAAGCATAGCTATAGCAGAACTATCGCGCAATTATAAAGCAAACTCTAGTGATCTACAATAATGTCTTTCTTCCATTGCATTTGTATTGATTATGCACTTAGCAGCATTATGTTGAGTCCTTTTAAAGAGGGTCATTACTTCCCAGTCGGTGCGAGCCAAATCAGTCCATCACTTGCGCGCCGTGCTCGTTCACGGACGAAAGCTGCACCCACTCCTTCTCGCTAATCTGCTTCCAGAACGTGACTTCGTCGTCGCCCACCGCCACGCTGAGCACTGTGCCCGTCAGCGACCAGCTTATCCGGTACACGGGCGAGCGGAATGTGTGAACCACGTGCATCTTCCAGTCCCCGTCGATCTCGTCCTGGCTCCAGACGCGCACCGTGTGGTCATCCGACCCGGACGCGATGATGTTCGCCGGGATGCCAACGTTCGGCGCCCACGCCACGTCGCGCACCCAGTCCTCGTGGCCCATGAGCGAGTCCTCCGTCAGCGTCCACTGGTTCTCCTGCGCCGCGAACTGCCAGATCTGCACCGCGCTGTTGGTCGAGCCTGTGACCACGCGCTGCACGGGACCATGTGGACCCTGCGAGCCCAGCGAGTTGTACGGCGCCCAGCTCACAGATGTCACGCCCGCGCCGTCTTGCGAGTTCATGAACGACGAGGACGTAACCCAGCCTTCGCGCATTCTCGTCAGGAACGACACTTGACCGTCCGCCGACGCGCTCGCGAGGCAAAGTCCGTACTCGTACGGTGCCCACGCGATGCTCACCACCGACAGCGAGTGGAACGTGTGCACGTACTTGAGGATCCACTCGGTCGCGCCGCTGCCGTTCGGGTGGAGCTCTTCGCGGTAGACGAACACTTTGCCATCCTGGCACGCCATCGCGAGCAGACTGCCGAACTTTGGATGCGCCCACGCGATGCGGTGCATCGGCGCATTCGAGTCGTCGGGGAGCTGCGTGATGTGCTGCAGCACGTGCGCCGCAAGCTTTGGTCCGTTTGGGTCTGCCGCAGGCTTCGTCTTGTTGTCTTGTGACGGCACCGTGGCTTCCGACACGTCATAGACGCGGAACGTGCGGTCGCCCGAGCACGTCACGAGGCGCTTGCCGTAGTAGTCCAGCTGGATGTCATTGATCATGTCGTTGTGCTCCGTGTCGATGCTCGTGACCGGCGCTATGCGCTGCTGCGTCTGCTGGCCTCCGTAGCCGCCCATCGACGGCGCTCCCGCGTACTCCATTATTGCTCCCAGGTCGATTTCAAGCAGCCCACGTGTGTGAAAGAAAATGTGATTGTGTGTCAGTAAAATGGGGAGTGAAAGGCTACAACACAATACAGTGATACCTTTGTTCAAGGTGCGATCGAACCTCCTGAAAAAAGGTCTTTTTGTAACCAAAATAGACAGGTAGTAATGCGCAATTTTATTACACTAGACAGGAGGCCTCTTTTCAAGACATGATCGGAGCATGAATAGAGGGTTGTCACCGAGATCTACAAAGCTACCCAGATGAAAATGTGAGACGTCCCAAAATCTGGAATGCTGCACTTTTCCATTTTCGAACTGTGTTGTACCGCTTCCTGATAGAATTGATGAGGTAAGTGCAACAGACTCAAAGACGCAAGCGCAGCGAGATAACAGCGCCGAATCCCAGATATTCAAGGTAAGCAGTGTAGCAGATGTGCAAGAGAAGCTCAAGTTGTTTTGCGTGGTACTGATGCGATGTTGCGATAATGATATTATGTGTGTGGCAAAAAGGGGTGTCGGATCCTTTTCAACGGACGCACTGGCAACATCTCTTCGTACGCTTGCCTGATGCCTACATTCTTCTCATATTTTTGTATCCTGCCTATCGCAAATTTCTTACACCACCTGTGGTGTTTTCCTTGTGCTCATGCAGCTATTATCATGCAAAGTTTGTAGAAGACCATGGCGACAATGTTTGGTGAGGGCAAACGTGTACTGCAGCTCGCCGGGAGGATGTGAAGATCTTGAACTGACCTTTTTCCTAACGTGCGATCTCCATTGCAACAGCTCAGCGTTGACGACGACGCGCATGACCCACATGGTTGGAGCAAACCTCAGCGGCTCCAAGACAAAGCTCTCAAGGTACTGTGTGCAGGATGGATCACTCACCACTGTGGACTTCAATTCTTATCGCCACATTGACACACACACACACACAATTTCCTTGTTGCTCGCAGTCCGCTGGAAAAATCAAGGTCGTCAGTCCAGGTCAGTGCACCTGCTCTCCTTTCATTCACACGAGTCCCTGTGCCCAAAAGAGTATCATGTCCACGCTGTCTCCCCTCTTCACAGCAACCACAGATTGGATTTTGCAGTCCGTGAAGCGCCAGAAGCGCCAAGTCGCGTTTGAGTATCTTTTATACAAGGACTCGCGTCAGCTTTGCATGAGCAGAGTCGATTGATCGATCACGACGCTTCTCATTCAAACACCATCCTGAAAATGGCAAAATGACAGCGAATAAATAAAAAAGCAGTGCACAGTATGGAAACAGATACTATGCAGCAGCCAAGCGAATAGAGAGAATGAAGATTTGATTTTTGTTGTTTTAGATTAGAACACTGCCGACTAATCTGTGTGTGTGCAGTTCGAAAGCAGGCGGCGTTCCTCTCGTGATCAGCCAAGAGAGCATGCAGGGGAGGGAAAATAGAGCTTGTGGGGTGTGGGTTGTGTGGGTTTCGAATGCTGCAGTCGCTGTTTTTCTTCATGTCCTTTCTCGCCCTCGAGATGTTTTCTCTCTCTTTCTCTCTGCCACAACAAACGCATTCAAGTGTGACCATCTACCGACTTGAGCGCGAGGAAGAAGAAGAGACGCGGGACGAAATGGTTGACGAGGAGTAGACTCTCGCAAGAATGACGACGACGCAGCAATAAATCATCCGACCGCTTAGCAGCACTTTCCGCCCGAGCTGGATGGCACATTCTGGCCAGGGGTGAGTCGCACGTTTGGTCCCTTTGGGGCAACTGGCGCATTCGCCATTCTCTTCTTGATCTGGGCAGCCATCATCATGAACGCCTTCTCGACGTTCGCCGCGTTCTTGGCACTGGTCTCCAAAAACTCAATTCCCAAGCTGTCCGCGAATTCCTTGGCGGCCTCCGTGCTCACCACACGCTTGGCAGTCAAATCGCTCTTGTTACCGACAAGGAGCTTGTTGACGTTTTCACAGGCGTATCTGATAATTTGAATACAGAGGATAGGTCAGTACAGAGAAAGTAGAGTGAAGCCATCGACAATCACCAAAGAACGGGAAAAAAAACAACATACCGGTCGATTTCGTGGAGCCACTGCTTGACGTTGTTGAAGGATTCCTGGTCGGTCACATCGTACACAACGATGATACCGTGCGCACCGCGGTAGTAACTGCTAGTGATCGTGCGGAAACGTTCCTGGCCGGCGGTATCCCAGATCTGGAGCTTGATGGTCTTGCCGTCGAGCTCGATCGTGCGGATCTTGAAATCCACACCGATGGTCGAGATATAGCTCTCCGTGTAGGTGTCGTCAGCAAAACGGAGCAGCAGGCACGACTTTCCGACACCGGAGTCACCGATAAGCAGGAGCTTGAACAGGTAGTCGCTGCAGCACAAAATCGGAAGCGCACACGTCTAATCGTTAGTCGTCGCCTCGTTCACTCATATAAAGAGAGCTTGTTTGGATGCGCAGTGATAGTGACGTACTATTCTGGGTTCATGGTGGATTAATGAAGAGAAGAGAGAAGAAGAGAGACAATCTGCTCACACACAAACAACAACATATTTCATCATTAGCACACCGTTCATCCAAGCAAGAACCCCACAGGTATACACAGACACAGACACACACATTTATACATGCAAGACCACAAAGAAACTAAAAGAAATATTGGTGTGGCACTATGATAAGCGATCTCTCGCAGTCCGCCGCCAGCTGGAGGGAGCGGGGAGTATCCATCCTGGCGCTGTCACGCATCCACGCCCGCACCATACTGCACCGAACTGCCCTCTTCTTCAAGGCACGCGCACCGTTCCACTCACTCCCATACACATCCACACAGATAGACGTCCACGCTCATTCGTTCACGCGCAGGCGAGTAGGCTCCTTCCTTTAGCTTCCTTGGCTTACCGAGAGGCGTTTCTTCTGTTTTTTCTTTGACTGAGTTCGGTTGTGAGCGCGGATGTGTGGGGTTTCTCTGCGAAGAAGAACGCAGGGAAAGAAGGAAGGGGGGAGGCCGCAGCTTTTTTCCAAGGAAGGGAACGCGGGCCGGCGGTAAAAACGGGTGGGTCCGCGGCAGCCAAACCCGTTGAGGTGACGATTAGGGGAGAAAGAAAATACACCGCGCAGATAAACAGCCAATCGTTGGTGGTATAGATATATAATAGCCAATAAAAATGCAGAGCGTGGCGCTGACCAATTTTTAGGCAGAAAATCATTGCACAAAATAGATCTGCTGGGCTATTTCTGGAAAACCACCATCATTCTCGCTCACAGTACTTGCGTCCGCGCTGATCGAATAGCTTTCTACTTGATTCCACTATGGTAAACGCAGCTGCTAAAACTGGATTCGCCCAGTACTTATCATGTGGACCACGCACATATGCGAAAACGAACCCATTTTCAGAGTGTAGCCAAGCCGATGCAGATAGATAGCGAAAGTGAATGTGTGTGTGTAGAATCTGGGCACAAATGGGATTGCACCAACGGAAGAAGCCTTGCTGGCTTGTTGTTTGTGGCGCAGTGGCGTGAGTGGAGGCGCGTTCACTATTATCCACGTAAAAGCGATAGTTTCTTGGAAGGCAGCCAGGGAGTGTTCTAGGTGTGGGCAGGCTGCGTCTTGTCACGTGAACGCGATGTGACGTGGCATGCGCCTGTGCCCGGTCCAAGTGCCGCGCAGCGACCAGGGCGTGTTGGCTTTGGCTTTACTCGCTGTGGCTCGTGGATACATAACTACTTACACAGTACATTCATCATCCCTTATCGTCATAGGCTCTCTTTCGTGCTGCTGCGCGCTGTCGAGAAAAACGTTTTTGACATGGGTCATTTTTGCAAGCGGCATCTCTGTAAACGCGCCAACGTACGTCGCTTCTAGAAGAAGCTTCACTTGAGGGCTGCATGAGAGCAGATCACCAGCGCGTATACCACGAGCCACTCATAAGCACGCAGAAAAGTGTCAGCAGAGATCTCCTTATCTGTTCGTATCAAAGGCGTCGAACTGGTCGGTCGTTCGTGCTCCATTCGCGCTTCAGCTTGCTTGTTGAGTTTGTTCCTGTTGTTGCGGTGGCAGTGTTTTGCCTGCGAACTGTATAGTTGCATTGATGAATGCGTGCTGTATCCGAATGCGGAAAGAATGCGATCATGAAAGGGTGTGCAATGTGGCAAATTGCAAAAGCAGCAACTGCAACTTCACCCATACTGAGTTGCCCAGCACGACCCTTCGCTTGGATCCTTCAACGCTACATCGATGAGCCGGTCGAGGCGAGAGAGGTCCAGCAGCGCAGATACAATCAGCTGCTTGCCGAAAGCCGCGAGCGGGTCGCCTTGCCGCGGTGTTTGGATGGCGAGCAAAGTCGGCTTTGGGTGTTCTCGGTTCCAATTAGTTGCATTCGGCGAGTCGTATGCATGTCCACACATATACCGTTTTAAAAGGTGGCTGTACTGTACCACTTACAGTGGTACCAAAATGAAAGCAACACAATCAAGCCAAACCGCCTCTCCTGATTCCTCCCTCAACCCTACTCCCCTCGCTCTCCGAATTAGCCTCCAGCTGCCCTTTCACTGCTTCTCGAATCTCCCATCCTCCGAATAAATTAAAACGCAGCTAATTATCTAAAATGTGCCAGATTACGCTCACCGCTTCGATCTTTTTTCCTCCCTCCCTTTTCGCTTTTCGTCCCTTGGGTCTGAGAAAAACAGGTTTTTGGGTCTTTTCAAGCTCGAGGCTCTGTCGTATCTGTTGTTGGTGTTGTTGTGTGGGCGGAACAAAAACCAGCGCCTGCCTCTGGGCCCAGAGAGAAGAAGCTCCAGAAGAACAAATTCAACCGAAGCGAAGCGCAGAGAAACCAACAACGTCAAGCTAAAAGGTGCGTGCCTGTGAAGCGACCTGCGCGCGATCAGGCGTGGCGGAGGGTGGCGGGTGAGGGCGTGTGCACGTGCTCTGCATGGGCCACGTGATGCGGGACGTCTCACCTCGCCCGCCCGCCCGTCGTCGTGTGCGTGTGATTGCATCTGGTTTGTTTTCTGTTTGATTGTGGGTGTGCTGGAGATTGAAGTCGATGGACTTGCTTGTTTGTGGGTTGAATAGTGCGAGATTGAGAGGCAGATTGAGCGATTGTATGTATATGTATGGGCGTGTGATATGATGATGAAGGCGGCGGTATATGTGGGTGAGCGTGTGTGCTAATGTGCGTTGGTTGTGTGTGTATGTATGTGTGTGTGTGTGGTTTTGTTTTAGCAGCCAAGCCAAACCCAGAACGATGAGCTCATTCAAGAAGGAACACCCATTTGGTAAGCATTATTGTTTATATATGTGTATGATCACTCCCATGTGAAAGGCGTGTGTGCTGAACTGCTGTGTTGTGATTGTGAATGTATAGAGAAGCGCCAAGTCGAGGCGCAGCGCATCCGATCCAAGTACCCAGACCGAATCCCAGTACGTCCATGTTGCTAGAGTTCTCGTCGATTGGACGATGACAAGCAACTCCTAACGGTTTTGGTTTTCTGTGTGTGTTTTAGGTGATTTGTGAGAAAGCGGACCGCAGTGACATCCCAGATATTGACAAGAAGAAGTACGTCGCTTGTATTGTTGGAGATGGCTGTTGTCGCTGAGGTTGACTTGTTGACTGACGCACTGGATTGCTCTGCTTCAATGTAGGTACTTGGTGCCAGCGGATTTGACGGTCGGTCAGTTCGTGTACGTGATCCGAAAGCGCATCAAGTTGAGTCCTGAAAAGGCGATCTTCATCTTCATCAACAACGTGCTTCCTCCAACTGGTATGTCGGAGCGTTTTGGATTTCACACATTGTAGCTCTCCGTTTGTCGATGCTAACACTGTACAATTTTGCTATTTTGTAGCTGCGCTGATGTCCAACATTTACGAAGAGCAGAAGGATGCGGACGGCTTTCTCTACATTACGTACAGCGGCGAGAACACGTTCGGGCAGGAATAAGCAACCAGCAACACGATTAACAGCAACAGCATAAAAATGAAGATCCAAGAGAAGAAGCCTTGAAGAAAAAAGAACAGGAACGAAAAGAAACAACAGAACAAGAAGAGAGGAATGAAGATCGTCCGTGCAGTTGGCGCTTTCCGCCGTTACGACGAAGATGGATTTTGATTGAATTTGCCACCAGCCCTCGCGTTCGTCCGTCTATTTGCCTTCGCGTCGCATAGCGCTCGTGCGCTGCTATCTATCTTCCGTTCGCTTTGCGCTGCTGTCTTCATTTTCAGTCGAGCAACCAAACTGATGCGTTCGGATGGAATGGTGTTTGGGGAAGGCTGGAAAAGTGGAGATTTTGCAGGCGCATGGTGGAGAAATGGGAATTGACAGGTGCACAGGCATTGGCGAGAGCAAATGGATGGCGAATCTCCAGAGCATGTGGATCCACCCAAACGACCGGGGCATGAGTAGTGAAAAGCAATACAAAGAAACCCATTTTACACCAACGTCAATATGCACATCGTTCAGCCTAAGCCCTGTTCGTAGTCAACTTCCATCATCCAGCATCGTTCATGACAACATCGTTGAAGTTCGCCCACAGATCAGACAGCGAAACAGGAGGGCTTAAGTGACCTGACGAAGCTGCAAAGGATGCCACCAATCAGCGCGTGCTGCTGATATCGCCGACGCAGCGATTGTAGCTGCATTTTCGTTTCTGTGGGCAGTAAAATCTATATGCAAATCAAGAGGTTCTTGCAAAAAGGAAACGTTGCTATGCGTGCCAAGAGGCTTACGTAACAGCAGAAATTACCGGTACGTACCGGTAAAATGATATACCCTTTATATTAGGAAATTATCCTCTAAAACGGGTTTCGAATCTTTCTCACGATTGTCTACAACTTCTATTTTTGCATATTTCACGAATAATAAAAAGGTAAATAGCATTTTGCATTGTCTTGTTATCTTCCTGTTCATTTTGCACGCCAGTCATCACCATTCAGCAAGCAGTTGACGCGAAAATGGCTGCACGAGCACCGTCGAGCGCGCTCGCTGCGACGGCCAACGCCGCTCTGCCGGCCTGTGAGAAGCACGAGTACATCGGTGCAGTGACTCTCGTGCACTTTTCCACGGACGGATCGCTGCTCTACGTCGGCGTGGGCTCGACGCTCTTCCTTTACGAGACCTCCACGGGCGACCTCATTGCGCAGCACGACATCCTCGCACGCGGCATCCTGCACGGCTGCGACTTTGGTACGTCCGTGTGCGTGTGTGTGCGTGTATATGATCATGTGCTACAGTATGTAGAACTTATATTGCACGCTCTGCTGTACACTAACGGCATGATTCTTGCGATTGAATGAATAGTGCCGAGCGTCGTGGGGGACGCTGAGATCCGCAATGTCGCCGTGTTCTTCGGACAAAAACGCGTCGCGTGCCTCCACAACCTCCCGCAGACGCCGAACGAAGCGATCACGCAGCAGACGCTAGAGGGCTTTGCTGGCAAACGCACAACCAAAGTGTTTGGCGACTGGGTCTTCGATGTACAGATCCTCTCGGAGGAGGCCAACCCGTACTCCAAGTTTCCACTACTCGCGGTCGGCTTGGCGCACAACTTCATTCAGATTTGGGAGCCAAAGCACGACCGCGTGGTGCGGACAGTGCAGTGTGCAGAGCGCTGCATTTTGTACGCGCTTGCGTTCCACGGGAGAAGCGCCGAGGAGCTGGTCGTGGCGTCCGGCACAGTTTTCCAGCAGATCCTGCTGTGGAAACCTGTTTCCAGTAACACCAGCAGCACCTCCAGCGGTGGAAACGAGGATGTGATCATCCCAGCACAGCGCTTGCACTCCCACGACGGTGTGCTCTTCAAGCTCGAGTGGTCAAGTGACGCGTCGATGCTTGCGTCGGTCTCGGACGACCGAACTGTCCAGCTCTGGTCGAATCGCGAAGCTACCGAGTTTCCTGAGAAGAACACTTTGCGCGACGATGGTGGCTTCTTCAAGAGCACGGAACAGACGATCGCGTTCATGGATATCGTTGCAAAGAGAGCGAACGCTGAGCCTCCTACAAGCGTGGATTTGGCCAAGGAGTATCGCTCCTTGTTTCGCTCCTGGGGCCACACTGCGCGGCTCTGGGACGTCAAGTTCTGCGCGTACGGTCTCGCGACTACGAGTGAGGACTCGATCTGCAAGATCTGGGACTTTGCCGGCAATTGTATCGCGAGTCTGCAGGGCCACATGGGCAAGCATGTGTGGCGCGTCGCGATCCACCCGTCGCAGGCGATCATCGCGACTGGAGGCACCGACGGCGCCGCGAAGCTCTGGAACCTGCACGACCAGATCAAGTCCACGTCCGCCAACTCGAACGCGTTCTGCCAGAGCATCCCGCTGTTCACGCAGGAGAACAGCCACCTGCACGAGAAGAAGAAGAGCCAGAAGAAGACCAAGGGCAAGAGTAAGACGCTGAGCATTCGAGACATCGTGGTGAACCAGAGTAACGGAGAGACCGGGTACGTGGCGTCGGAGCTCGGGCAGATCTTTGAGGTCGACCTCAAAGCCCAGACGTCCTCGCTGTTCTACAGTATCCCCAATGAAGAGGAAGAACGTGGTGGCGATGATAGCGATGAAGAAAAGGCTTCATCGACGCCACCATCGAACCTCTCGACGTTCACGACTGACTCGCTCAACCAGGTGCTGCTGGTCGGCAGCTCGAGTGGCGTTGTGTCGATCATCGACATTGAAACCGCGACGCTCTTACACTCGTGGAAAGCGCACGACTCGCGCGTCGTGAAAATCTTTTGGACGCGCGAAGCAAAGGACGATACCAGCAGTTCGCTGTTCACCGTCTGTGCGGACTGTACGATCCGCGAATGGCGGCCTGTTATTGTTGCTGGCGGATCAGAGAACGACAATGTGCGAATGGAGCTGCTCACGACGTTCAAGAGCCCTGGTAAGTGCTCCGCATCGGCGCTGCTCGTGATTGACCGTGGAGAAACCCGCAACATTGTCTGCGGTGATGGTCGCGGCAACCTTTTTGTGTTCCGCCGCGCGCTTGAGCTCATCAACAATGCCGAAAGTATCGACGAACCTGCTCAAACACCGAGCCTTGTACTGAAAAGCGTTCACGGCCGCGAACAAGTGACGTCGCTGCTCATCCGCGACAATATCGTGCTCTCCGGTGGTCACGACGGCTACATTTGCTCCTACCTGGCAGACCTTAGCCAAGTTGATGGAGCGCTAAGTCTCACATTCATCGGCCACGACTCGATCAAGGGGATGACCACGATCAAGAGCCTCTGGTACAACGCCAGCAACGAGCTCTTCGTGCTCGGCTTCTATGCGTCGCAGGCGATCCTGCACAACTTCTCGGCGCAGTACCGCTTGTTCAGCATCGAGTGCGGTGGCTGGCGTCGACCACATGCGCTCGTGACCAAGGACGTGAACAACTCGGTGTCGCTGCCAGCGCACACGTTCTTGTTCACGCCGCCGGTGGTGAACAAGGCGGACCTGCTAGAGCTCAAGGTGCACTCGACCATCACGCAGAAGGCGCCCGCGTTCCAGCAGCCCGTGCTGGGGAGAACCTCGCTTCACCACTTGTTCCACGGCAAGATGACGACGTGCGTCGCCAAGATCGGTGACCGCCTCGTCACGGCCGCGGAGGATAACAGCGTCAAGCTGCATAAACAGGTTGCTACATTAGAAAGCAAGAACAAGAAGGTGAGTTGGGAGTGCGTGTCCACGGGCGTCGCCCATACGACCACGGTGCGTGCGATGACCTCGTTTCGAGTCCACAACGCGCATTTTCTGCTCTCTGGCGGCGGCAAGCAGCGCATCAACGTATGGAAAGTGGCGGACCAAGTGGACGTGATCGAGCACGTATGCGGCTTTGAGAAGGAGGACTCGCTCCAGGACCATCGCATTCTCGGGCTTGAGACCTTTGCGATCCGACCAAACGCTCAAGGCGATGATGGGCGCTACCGCCTCGTGACGGCGTGCAACTCGGAGGGCTCGATCCAGTTGCTGCTCCTCGACATTGTGGAGGGAAAGCTCATGGAACTGGGCGAGGTAAGCTCGTCCAAGAAGCCCATTCTCACCTGTGCGGGTCTCCAGCGATTCGGTGGTAGCGGCGATGTCGCGGTATTGGCTGTGGGTTCGACGGATGGCATGGTTAACATCTGGGACTTTGGCGGGATCGTGCGAGACCTTGCTGGTCTGGAGCTTGGTGTATTGGACCCGCAGCAATTCCAGACCAGCGCCAAATTGGCCGACTTGACACCAAGAGCGTCGTACTTGGCGCACGACATGGGCGTCAACTGCCTCACGATCGCGCACCAGCACAACGACATCGAGTTGTTCTCGATCATCAGCGGCGGCGACGACCAGAACGTGCGTCTGCGCGAGTTCAAGATCAAGTCGCTGCTGAAAGGAGAGAATGGTGATGACGACAACAGCGTTGTGAGCGACACGTGCGCGATTAACGCAAGTGGCTCGGCAATCAAGACGGTCTTCTCGGACGGCAACGTGGTGTTCATCGCAGGCTACGACCAACGCGTGAGCAAGTGGGCGGTTGTTTCGAGTGATGGACCTGAAGACAGGAAGAGTTGGAAGAAATCACTCCAGTGGCAGTGCGCGGCGTTCTCCGAGTGCGCCGACATTGCGGACATTGCTGTCTGGGAGGAAATGGACAGCAGCAGCAGCATTAGCGATGCCAGTGGAGCGCAGGTGGTCGTGGTGGTCGGTCAGGGGCTCCAAACTATCCGCTTCTGCAAGTAGAAACCCGATTTTCTTCTGTTCGTAGTCGAACGAAATGAGACGGATTTTTCTCCTCCAACCAACCGATTTTGGCTGGGTGAGACTTCAATAGACAAGAAGGAAAGCGAGCCTTTGAAGGCACGCTCCAATAGACAAGTTACCTCACTACATGGGCAATCAATCGCTCAATGCCATCGAGAAGACTCAGTTTGCTGCTTGCTCCGACTTTGACTGATGAAGTGGTTGCCTCAATCGCATGGCCTCTTTACTTGCATATGCATAGAGAGAGGGTAGGTTGTCTGACTCGTTTGAAAGTGCAGCCATGAGTGCAAATGGGACACGGAAAGAACCCAGACTCTGAGGATAATAAATATGACAATGAATTCATGCCGCAGTCATTCAAAATACAGCCTCATTCTTGTAGGGCGTGCACAACAGATCGAGCCTCTTACGACTTGGCCTTCGCAGGAGGCGCGAACTCCCAGGGCTGCCACAGGTTCTGCGTCGATTGCTTGCGCAGCGGCGCGAGGCGGCGCGCGCTTGAGTCCATCGAGATGTCGATCTCCACGCCTGTCATGTCCAGCTCGTCGTCTCCTACAAAGTCGAGGCCTTCGCCATCATTGCTGTCGTTGTCGCTCGCATGGATCTCTTCAATGTGGACTATGGTTGTCGTTTCATGTTCCTCCTCATCGCCGTCTTCCTTTGTGGTATTCATAGGCTGTTGCTGGGTCGGCACGCAGTATCCTGACTGGTTGGATGACATCTTCCGTTGCTGCTGCATCGCTCTCTGTTGGTCGTGCTTGACTTGCTTCCGGAACGCCTTCTCCTGGCTCGTGCGCTTTGAGTGCACGGGCTTCTCGACCTGCAGCATCTTGACGATCCCGTGGCCGCGGCGAAACTCGATCTTGCTCTTCTTCGGATCCGCAATTGCCGAGAAATTCTCCGGCGCGAGCGCGTTGTAGATGATCTTGAAGCTCAGCAGCGGCGAGATTGTCGCGTTCTTCAGGAAGAAGTCCCGCACGCGCGCGAACGGCAGCTTGCTGCACGAGACGCACTTGGGGATCGCCGAGAACGTGTGCGATGCGAGCAGGCGCGCAAACTGGTCGAGACTGCTCCTGCGTTGCCGCACCACCTCGGGGCTCTGCGAGTGCAGCATGTGGCGCCGCGGGAAGTCGAACCCGTTGAGCGACTGGAAGAACCAGCGGCAGCCAAAGCACTGCTGCACCATGCACTGCGTGAAGAACGCAAGCAGGTTGTCGCGGAGCTCGAGGAACTCCGAGTACCGGCGGTGCACCATCCACTCAATGTTCGACTTGGCGAGCACCGAGCGGACCGCGTACGTGGCCTTGCCATTGGCTACCGCGACGTCGACGATGCCGACCAGCACTTTCGGCGCCATGCTGCTGGGGCCGCATGAGATCTGCGAATACGAGCTGTCTTCGATGTTCATCTCCATGTCGGCGGGAGAGGGGTATAGAGAGAGCAAGTTGGGGAATGGCGACAAAGTGAGCGATCTCATGCGAGCTTCCCCTCGTCAGCAGTAGCCGTGGAGATCGCATTCTCGCCATTAAAATACGCACTCAGCTCGAAGATCGCTCTTCACAATATTAATACTGAAAGGCATCAAGTGAGAGGTGTACGGCTAATTTTAACTCCCAGCTTACAGAACTCATAATTAACGCTGATTTGCACTATTTTTGACTGCGATTCTCAGGATCTCTCACATCTGGCATAAGGGAGCTTGGTTTGTGAAGAATATCCGTAAACGTCGAAGAGCTTCTCTGTGAAAGCAGCTTTCCAGGAAACAACCGAGCTGTGCGCGTTCTTCTCTCTTGATGGGGCAGTGACCAGTTGAGCACCTGCAGAGTCACACTGTCTCCCATCTGTGCGTGCATCATATCATTGGCTGCGCGACGAGTGAAAAGGTGTTGCTCGCGCTGATAGATGGACGGACTTCAACACTCCACGCCTTCATCTTCCGCATTCGCGCTTTCGATACGAATACGATGCGTCTCAAAACAATCCACTACTCGTTCGGATCGCAATTGCCGCATTGCAGCAGGATTATGCCACCGAGCTCTCTTCCAGATCACCTGTGGGGATCGCCGCGTTGTGAAAAATCAGTGGCAAAATGACACCTCGTCTCTTTGTTATCAAAAAGGTTTATACATATTTATAGTATATATTTCAAGCCATACTTCATTCCTATTAATAATTTATGTATTATACAGAGGTGTCTGGGAAGGTTCTCTGTGCCCATCTGGTTGTGTGTGCCCAAGAGGACAATGCCATTTGCTTGTGCGCGTTTAGGCTTTAACCCTTTTGGGTGGGTGCGCGTTCTGACTTTCTTCCTCCAAAGTAAAATGCTCTTCCATACAAACTCCCATATGAAAGCCTCCTCCGTCTCGCTTTCAAAACCAAACAATCAGTTGTCGTCACTCCTTTCCATCAAAAGCCACGCCCAAAGCACACTCTCGCTCGCGCATTTATTATCTGATCGCCCGCACCCCAAAGCGCTGTCTCTTTCCCTCCAAAGAAAGAAAGGATTCACGAAGGTATGTCTGTGATGAAGGCGGAGCGATCGACCGGCGACGCGGTCACGGACGTCAAGGCGGCGGCAGCGGCAGCGGCAGCGGCAGCTGATGCGGCCAGTGCAGGAGCGACTGCCTCGACGCCCGAGTCCAACGCTTTGAAAGCGAATGAGCGCGCGGAAGAGCAGGAAGAGCAGCAGCAGGATGCGAATGCAGATGATAATGATGATACCAGCAGCACCGGCAGCGACGACGCGGATAACAACCAGTTTGAAGACGCACTCGAGGAGAGCGCGGATGAGAACAATGAGAATGCGGATGATGAAGATGAACAGAAGGCGCCAGCGCCAGTGGCGACACAGAGCGAGGTCGTGAAGGAGACGGTGGGTGCGCACAGTAGAAACGCGCCTGCAGCGTCTACAAGTCAGCAAGTCGCCACTTCGCAGGAGGAGAAGGCAGCTGACCACACGGTTTTTACCACAGCCGCCGGCAGCAAAGCCAAAGTGACCAAGCAGCCAGCGCCAGCCACGCAAAAGAAGACAACGACGACAGCGTCAACGCTCGTTGCAGCAGCCGCCGGGGAAGAGCCAGCGTCACGTCAGACCCCGTTGCCACAACAGCAAGAACGACCGGCGACCGCGAGAAGCGCCAGCAGCAGCGCCAAGAAGCCGTTTGTGCCGCTGCCGCCATCGAAGAACTGGCGCACGATGGCGCTCCGCTCGAACGGACAGCTGAGCCGCCTCATGCAGGCCGCGCTGCTCAAGACCTTGCTGCATGCGATCCGACGCGGGTCCGCCGAGGGCGTGAAAGTCGCAATTGAGCGCGGCGTGTCGACGCAGTACATTGACAGCCGAAGCCGCAATCTGATCATGTACGTTGGTTGTGAAATGGGAGAGCAAGGTAGATTGGCATTTGCTGTGTCTACTGACTGACGTTGTTGTATGTGGGTTGTACTAGGCTGGCCTCGAAATGCGATACGGATGCGAGATTGCAGATCACGATCATCCTCTGTGACGCTGGCTGTGACATCAACCACAAGGACCAGTTGGGCTGGAGCTGCTTACACTACGCTTGGTACGTACGCATGTCCTGTGTTGGTGGTATTGACTGGATGGTGTTGCAGCTTGTTCTCACTTCTAACTTCTATGACTATCTCGTTTTTTATATAGCGCCAGTGGGGCTCTTGAAGTCGCGACTGAATTGATTCGACGGTATGTATATGAATGTGATGTTAGCTAGCATCATGTGCTCAATATTGTGTACTGACAGTCTTGTTCATGAAATATTACAGAGGCGCGCGAGTGGAATACAACCCGTATGGCTACGGTCCAGAGGATTTCATCATTCCTAAGGTGGTGCGAGCAAAGAGTCTTCTGCAACACACGGAGCAGCTCCAGCATGAAGAAAACGTGAAGAATTGCTGGGATTTCTTCCGAAAGAACTCGGAGAAGTCTGGCTACGCTGTGAAATGCCGCTCGGTACGTCTAGAGTATCCCGGTCACCAAGCATTTAAACGTGTCAGGCTAACTAACACTCGTCGGGGATGTTTTTGCAGCACTGTGATTTGGGAAAGCCGCTGAGAATCAAATTCCAAGCGCCTCAAGGTCACAGTCCGCTGGACAGAATCCGTGTGATTGATATGAACTCGGACGTCGCGCTCTGGCTGCAAGTATCGAAAAGCTTCAGCATCCCACCAGGTATGCATCTCAATCATCGTCGTATCTATCATCAGCAATGGAGGGTCTGATTGTTGACATCGTGTTGCTTCTTCACGTCCGCTTATGGCAGGGAATGTTGGCTCGATCACCCTCGACTCGGAGACTTTGGACCGACCTTCTCTCTACCGAGTCTTTTACGAGAAGTATGAGCCGACTCCGATCAAGTTGCCTGTCGAAGTGGCTGAAAACAACTTTTCGATTAAGAACTTGGACACGGGGACCACTGTGTCTGTTGGAAGCGTGAATGAGCTGGTCTTGCGCGAGCTCAACAGTACGCGCAACACAAGAAAGACAAAGCAACTCTCCAACTCCTCGAGGTGAATTTGCCAGTGTGACTTTTCTGAAGGATGTTTTGCATTCGCAGATTGGCTGACAAACTCTGATTCTTCTTACAGGGAAGCGCCGAACTCGCAGAAGAACAGCGCGATGCCTCGACGGATGTCGACAACGTAAGTGCCTGACATGAGATCAGATCAGAACATTTTTCTTCAGTGGAGCTAACTTGGTTTTCTTGTAATCGTTAATAGGAACACGCGTAAAGCCACTGCTGAGACCGAACGCGAAGAAGTGGAGGAGGAAGTCGACGAATCTGAGTTCGCAGCTGATGAAACGATCACGATGACGGAGATCGCCGAGCACCCTGCTGTCCACAGCATCACGGGAGTATACAAGATCGTGGGTATGGCGATTGTGAGCGTCTCTACTTTGAAGCGAGTGAAGGCGAATGAGTATGAAGTTATCATCAAGAACAGTGGCGCAATGGGGCTTCAGCTGGTAAACATTTGCAAGCTACACTGTGACTTGTGCAGATTAGCATTGGTGGCTAACAATTTCTGAATTATTGTACAGGAGCCAAAACGTGATGCGAAGAAGCGATCTACGAAGCTGATCGTCCGCCGCAGCTCCGGCCAAACAGCTGCGGTCAACCCTGGCGATTGCTTGGTGGCGATCGGACGAGCCAACATCGAGCATGCTGGTCTGAAGCACACGCTCTGGGAGTTGAATGAGGCGAAGCGACCGCTTGTGCTTCGATTCCGACGAGGCAACGCAAACGAGAAGAAGAGTTTGTTCGCGAGCATTCGCAAGCTCTCTGGTCCACGTCCACTGGCTGCAATTGCTGTTTAAATTGAATTTAAAGGGCGGAAAATATTAGATTAGGTTTGAAACACACACACGAGAGAGTGAGAGAGAGAGAAGGTTGTGCTGCCGCTGCATGATGACGAAGAAGAGAAGACATTGAGTATGATGAGCGAATGGGCTGCGGCTGGCTGGCGATGGTTGTAAGACCAGTTCTTCAGGCAGCGGCAGCACCAGTGAGAAGATGAAAATGAGTTGGTTTTGTGAAGTTAAGGGAAAAAACACCCGAGAGCTTTGAAAGTGTGTGCATCCATTCTCGCTTATGAAGAAGTTCATAGACACATGCAAGGATTGGTACATTTTACCAGTTTTCTCGAAATCTGTCTGCTGCTTTTTGCTACCTACCTACGCGCTACTCTGTCGCATTCGTCAGAGCATCGGGTGGCCCTTCACCACATGGCAAGTGTAGAACGATCCCCCACTACGAGCGCAAAAGCCGCAGATTCTGTGAGGCGTCGAACTCACGTCGATCACATGCTCTGGGTTTTGCTACAATACAGAGATGCATCAGTCAGCATCAATTTTTATCACTGGATATCAAAGTAGTCAGGCTTGTTAGAGTAGGTAAGCACCTTGAAATGCTCCAGCAAGTCGTCTGGGTGGACCTCCATGGTCGTCTCATTCTGTGCGTCGAGTACGATGGCGGGATCTGATATTCAATCATCAATCAACAAATGACAGAGTTAACACTCCAGTACCTGCCTAACCATTTCAACGTCACCAAGCAAACAAGCAGCTCACGCACCTAGCCGTCCGGTTGTTCGCCAGACGTACCAGACTTGGGCCTCCCACCACGCTGGTTCTTCTGATCCTACATTTTGATACTAAGGTCCCACCCAATATGAAAGCACCAACATAGGCGTTAGAATAAAGACTACCATCCACATAAGAGCAGCAAGCACACAAGAAATACTATGCAATACTAAACTCACCGCAACAGCAACGAACGAGCCTGGCCGAAGGTCGATTGCCCACTCCTTCACCTGCTGCCCAAACACCTTGGGGGCGCGACCGCGCTTGTACCCGGGACGCAGCAACCACTCGCCGTCTTTCCCGTTCGCGCGCTTGCGCTGCCACGGCTCGTGCTCGTGGAACTTCCAGGTGTTTGGGAGCACCACCTGCGACGGATCGTTTGGGTCAATCTCCACGAGCCCGAATGTCCAGTGCGCGTAGTCGCGGCGCATCTGGCTTGTCTTGTAGCCCGTGTAGTACACGAGCAGCCGACGCACCTACATAGTTGAGAGGTAGTTAACAAGTGAAAAAAACAATCGGTTAAGCTGACAGCTAATTGAGCAATGGAAACCCTTAGAAAGCAAGTCAGCACGAGCGCGCGTACGCTGTTCATCTGGACGTGCAGGTAGTGAGCCCAGCTCTCGCTCTGCGGCTTTGCGTGTTTCAGGACGAGTTCGGTACTTGACACCGCCGAAACGAGCTCCCGCGTGCCGATCTCAGCGATGGTCTCCACTTCGTTTCGCATCGTGCGGCTCACCTACATAGCCCAACCAACAGAGTGGTTTCTATCAATCAGCACACTTGAAGCCTAGAGACAAGTAGCAGTAGTCGCAGTAATGCAAGCATGCAAACGCACCATACTGAGCTTCGCGAGCTCTACGGGTTTGAGGAACATGGCAATGAGCTGCTTCACTTCAATTTCGAAACGCTGCAGGTTCGTTACGACGCGGTACATGCGGCGATTGCCCGTCGGGCGCTTCTTCTTCTTCGCTGGTGTCGTCTGAACGCTCTCATCGCCAGCAACAGCACCATCCGCCTCATTCGTCACTAGCGAACCAGCAGAAGCTGCCGCCATGCCGCTCGCCATCTTCTCTTCGCTGTTGTTTTCGCTCTTAGGCTCTTTCTGCTTCTTCCGGCGCTTCGCCACAAGGTTTTTCTGGAAGTAGGCGCTCTGCAGCCGCAGGAAGCAGGAGCAGACCTCGCGCCTGTTGCAGCTGCGCGTGTGGATCATCTTCTGCGTGTTCTGCGGCGGTGCTTGCTCCACGCTGACCTTCGCGTTCGCCTTGGCCTTCGCTTTTGCCTCCGCCTGCGCTTCTACTTCAATCGGCATCTCGGCATCCGGCTTCCGCGCGCTCTCCTGTTGTTGCTGCTCCATTTTGGACCTCTGCTCGACCCAACGAGAGTGACCAGTGGGATCTGTGTCTGGTAAAGTTCGCGCGCAATTGATAGGATTACTTATTATCACGGAATTCTGAGCTCTACAATCGGATTCGAGGATACGTACGAACCTAGACTCTCTAAGTTCGTGATACTCTTGGATCACGAACTTAGAGAGAGGTAAAACCAATCGCTAGGTACGATACCAAGCGTTGGTTTGATACCATTTCCATCATTGCAACATGTGGGCAGCAGCACGCCAAGTGACCACAAGCGCATCCGCGGCGGCGGCGTGTAGACGCGCGTGCGTAGCACGCTCGGCGTCGATGTCCAGCGCTGTGAGAACTGGTGGTAAAGCCAAGGTAACAGCTGTCAGCCGCGTGCGCGGCACCCGCGACTTGCTCGCTGATGACGCTGGGCAGCACCAGCAAGTACTCCAAGTGCTGCAGCAGACTGTGGGCAGCTACGGATTCCGACCGGTATGTGGATATAGTTGAGCAGTTCTTCGCACTGCAATTGAGACGGACCAACGCGGTGATACTGACACTGGTCGTGTGGTTTATGTGACGCTGATACTTGCAGATCCAGACACCGCTTCTCGAGTACACCGACCTGTTCTCGCGCTCGCTCGGGGACGGATCCGACATTGTCATGAAGGTTCGAATGGCTCTCTCTTGCTGAGCATAGACAGCTCCTTTCGAAACTGCTGCGGCGTATTCAATATGCTCAAGAAGAGGTCTCTAATGATCACGCCCTGTGTGCTGTGCTTTGTGCGCGTGTGTGTATGTATATGGGGCAATTCGCTGCAGGAAATGTACACTTTCAAGGACAACTCGGGCAAGAGCGTGACACTGCGGCCAGAAGGCACTGCAGGTAACTGTGACAACACATGCATAGGATACCGAGTTTGTGCCTGCGCTGGCAATTACTGATTGCTGCGAATATGCGATTGCCAATTACTTGTGTGCTATGCCGTGTGAAAATGTGCTGCTGTTGCTGTTGTGCTCTCATAGGAATCATTCGCGCTTTGCTGAGCAACAACATGATGTTTTCACTGCCGCAGAAAGTGACGTATGCTGGGAGCATGTTTCGGTGAGTGCGTTCCGCTTAATTGAGAGTTTCTCGGCTGGAACAGCAACTGAATGATTGATGTCTTTCTCATTTGATTGACACAGTTACGAGCGTCCACAGCGTGGTCGCTATCGTGAATTCCAGCAATTTGGTGCGTAGATTTCTATTGACTTGGGCGATTTGTGATAACAGTTCCTACTTCGTGATGATCGTGCGTTTCTAATGGCGAATTTGGTCATTCGTGCATGCAGGTATCGAGTTTGTGGGCTCATCGGGGCCGTCCGTCGATATCGAAGTATGATTCTCACTCATCTGGAGCATGATGTGTCAACTTGAGTCATTCGTTGCCAGTTGCTGATGATTGGTGTCTTATTTTTGCTATGTCTTACCAGGTAATCGCAATGGCGTCGGATGCATTGCAAGCGCTGGGAATCCGAAGCAAAGCGGTGCTGGAACTCAACTCGCTTGGTGACGCTGAAAGGTAACTACCGCCCGCCACTGTCACTCTGTGTGCTCAGTTACAACTCGACTGACTAAATGACACCTCTGTTACATTTCATTTCGGCTCACAGTCGCGGACGCTATCGTATTGCATTGGAAGAGTATTTCTCGCAGTACAAAGATCAGCTCTCCGCCGACAGCATCAATCGGTACGTAAGTTCTCAACATGCAAGCTGCTAACGAGCTCAGGTGCTAACGACTTTGCTGGTTTTGCCTCTTTCTCTCTCTCTCTCTCTCTCTCTCTTTCCCATAGTCTCGAGCGCGGAAGTGTGCTGCGTATTCTTGACTCCAAGAGCGAAGACGACCAGAAACTCGTCGCTGACGCGCCGCAACTTGCAGCGTACTTGTCGAAAGAAGCCTCGGATCGCTTCCACTCGGTGCTGAGCGGTCTGGAGGCCCTTGGCATTCGCTACCACCACAACGCGCGTCTCGTGCGAGGACTGGTGCGTGGTTGTAATTGGTTTACTGCAATTTGTCTATGCTGAGGAGCTGACATTGTTGTCACTCGCTGTTGACATACTCAAACAGGACTACTACAGCCACACGGTGTTTGAGTTTGTTGAGAATCTGTCGTCGTCTGACGATGGAGACGAGAGAGAGACCGGGAATGGCGGCATCGCTGTGCTAGCGGGTGGATGCTACGACAACCTCTCGGAGACCCTGGGTGGACCGCCAGTGGCGTGCATCGGTTGGGCAGCAGGCGTGGACCGCCTCCACTTGCTTCGTGAGACTGAGGCAAAGTCATCCCGTACCATCGCTGTAAGCGACCTGTTTGTGATCTTTATGTGCTGTGGAAATGCTACTTTGAGTACTAACACACATGGTCTCTTCAAAATGATGGCATGCAGGTCATCCCTGTGCTCGTTGGCGATGACCAAGACGCTGTGCTGCACGAGTCCATGCGCGTCGCTCACGTACGTTTTGCCCCTTTTTTATCGGAGGACCGTACTATTCGCCTCTAACATTCACACGCACTCACCAAACTACCGTCACTTGTACCTGCAGACGCTGCGCCAGCGAGGACTTGCGGTCCACTTTTGCCACGGCAAAGGCAGCCTGAAGAAGCAGATGAAGGTACCGACCGATGAATGTTGAGAGTATAGCAAAGATTACTCCATCAACTTTGTTAGCAAATATTCTCACACAACGCTGCTGTTGTTGTTATCGATATTTCCTATTTAGGCTGCTGAGAAGTATGGATGTCTGCACGCTGTGATCCTAGGCGGCGAAGAGGTCAAGAGCAAGTTCGTCAAGGTGAAGAACCTGGAGAGACGGCAGGAAGAGCAGGTCGCGCTCGCCAAGTTGGACGCCTTTGAGTTTCTCTAGCGGACGAGAAGCGAGACTGGAATGAGAGTAACCTCTGGTTTGGTTGGCTTAGGTATGACGACAAAAGAGTCCTTAGTTCACAGAGTAAACACGCAATAGAGAACACCATGCGAACTACTTTTTGTTGTTTTCAGGTCTGCGGCAGTTCCTATTTATCAGCACTGTCCACCTTCGATTTGGTTTGTATCACGACTCTCCAGATCACCAGCATCGCTTTCATCGCATTCACCCGCCTCGAGCTCCTGCAGCTTGCGCTTCTCCTGCTCCAGTAGCTGCTCGAGACGCAGCCGGCGCCGCTGCCGGGCCTCCAGCTTGCGCTGCCGCCGATCCTCGTCCTCACGCTCCTGCATATCGATCATCCACTGGTACTTGGAGGTCGTGAGCCCGAGAAAGTTTGCGACCACTTCGCCGGCAAAGTCAAGCCCGTCCCAGGTCTTCTCGCCGGACCAGCACGCCCACTCCCACGCGAGCTTGGCGGTCGCAGCGTATGACGAAGAAGAGGAAGGTGATGGCGACGCTTGGCTCTCTTCCGGGTACTCTTCATCGTTCTGCTGTTGTGGCTTGAGAGGTGATCCCACTTGGGGGTCATCCTGATGATGGTCCTGCTGCTGGTTGGCGCTGAGCTCCAGGTCAGCCATCATTGTGGGCTGCGGGAGGTAGGGACAACTCTTTCTAGCAGACGTTGTGGGTCGACAGGGAAATGCTACAAATGCTGTGTTAGTTTCATCCCTTCGCCAAACAGTTTTTTGATGTGAAACGAATGGGTTCATTGAGATGAGTTCACGTATCTGAGTCAATCAAACCCCGAATTTTTGTATTACAAATAACGATTCAAAAGATTATTTGTACATGTCATTCGTGAGTTTTTTCGCAAGGCCGCCAATTAAAATACCCTCTTCAAACCATTTACACGCGGTTTCTCACAAGAACGCGGATTTCTAAGGTCGTTCTTCCACAGCGACGCCTACAACGCTTACCAGCTTGTTGTCCTTGGTGCTGAGCTTCTTGGAGCAGTACCTGTTGTGCGCACGGTATTCCGACCGGAGGCCGTTTGAGTCGTCGCTGAACTAGGAGATCGGAATCGCAGTGGCACCGCTGAGCAGCTCCTGCTTCTTGTCGTCCAAGCCGTTGCTGTTGAAGAGAAGTGGTGGGAAGCAATTTGTGTGGTGGTTGTCATCCAATTGGTAAATGACTGAATGGCTAGGTACACGCAGAGTTTTTAGCTCATGGAACAATGAATGGGTGAATGGATGAAGCGCAGGGAAGCTCAGTTTGACGACTGGAGAGGTTTGCTGCGGATGGTTTGCAAGAGATGACGAGTGGAGGAGTAGCTGCGATTCAGAGACGCGATAGAGGCACAATTCGATGGCGTCCACAGACCAGACTTTTGTGTTCAACACTTCCACTGCCTTGACGATTTCTTGGGCCGGCACTTGTCGCGTGCCAGCGTGTGGCATCCACTCCAACTCTTGCAGATTCGCGAGTCTGGGGTCCAGAGCAAACCCGTGCTGTCTAGGGTGAAGTGGGGAATGGCGGTCACTGGGGAGCGTGATTCTCGCTCTCTTGATATTCGACGTTTCAGCAATTGGCTGCTCGATTCTGTTCCGCGCAGTCGCCGATTTCTTCGTTGTGGCTGCTTCAGCTTTGGTTGCTTTGGCTTTGGCTTATACTTTGACTCCAGGCTTGGCTCTCGATTTCTTGGGTTTAGAGCGTGAAACCTGACCAGCTCTCCAGATCGGTCTGTTCGGGTAAATCTTGAAAACCGGGAATCTGGTTCCGGCCTCCCACAGTGTTTTCAATCTGCTCGAGTAAGATGCTCCAACGCGTGCGCCGACCATCACAACCATATTCTCGCGATTCGACACCACCGCGTTCACCGACAACTTTGCCGACCCTATCATGAACAAAAATGCAAATTACAAAATTGTGCAACATCAGCAATGATGTCAAATTGAAAAAGGATGAAAACTGCTCCCACCTACTAACCTGTATTCACCCTGGTTCCGTCCACGACAATGACCTTGTCGTGTATCAAGAAAGATATCGTCCTAAACTGCAGATTCTAGTCATCCAACAAGAAAACAAGCAATATCAGCACTAAAGAACGGTGCAAACAAACAATAACGAGGGAACACTTACTGGGAGCTTCTTTTGTGCACATGCATATGGGTTTTCCTGCCATATCGTGGTCGGTAAGAGTTACTATCGCGCTTATCACGAAGGCGAGCAGCTCGAAATACAATCCTGACTGATGCTCGCTGGTGCAGCCATTTGTGTTGCAATCTCCACAAGTCAGCTTCTCGCAGGGCATGCACTAGTCTAAGAAACTGAATCACATCGACCCTTCCACGTACCGTTTAAGGGTTTCACCCTTGGACCTGATAATGCCGAAGAGATCTGCATCTGCATCTTTGTGTTCACTTGTCCGGAACTAATGAGCCGCTGTCCTCACCGCTGCTCGCAGAGGCGTCACTGTCCGCGCAACCTGCGACTTCAGCCAAATCAACCAAACGTGGTCACAAATCCGCTCATTCGTATCGACATCTGCGGCACCAAACATAAACATTGAGGCTCGCGCGATTGTTCAGAGTACATCAATGCGCGACAAGTACGCAATGATTGACCGAAAGACCAAGTTAAATGAGCTGTTTAACTGGTCGGAGCAGGCTCGCACAGGGGAAGAAAACGTGAAAATCCGGACGAACGACGAGCTCACCGAGAGCTATGAGGCACTTTCGAGAGAATGCTCCAAGCGGCAGCTCAATTTTGAAGATTTCGGTCATTGTGCTGGTGTTTGTTGCCTCTATTTGTTTGAGTTTTTTTCTTCTTTTTTCGTCCTCAGATGGCTTTTCTCCACTTTCACTTTTTCCTGGTTTTCAATATACAAGATTTTTTAGTTTTTTCTGCCTTTTGGGTTTAACCAAAATGCTTTGTTCTGGAATATTTGACCCAAAAATGTTTTGTTTTAAAAAATAACATACTGGTTTGTTTCAACCGAGGAAAAACGCGGGAAAGCGGCTTTTCCAATTCATTGAATTGAGTCTTACAAATTTGAAGTATAGACCAATTCATGTAGCGCAGTTCTCCGCAATTCAAAATCCGCAAACAACTTTTGCCAGCGAAAAACCCACAAGAAAAACTTTGTATTTTTGCAAAGCGCGGGAGCGGCGCGCCAGTCCAAAAGTGCGGGCAAGTTGCTTTTGACGCAATCCAGCCACTGCGTACCGACTGAGGAAGGGCGGGAGCGCGTGCGGAAAAAGAAGTAACCAACCGGCATTCTCCGCTTGCTCCACGCGCCATGGACGCTGCGCTACAAGGTTCGTGCTTGATACAGTGGATGATTGCATACATATACGCCAGTGGGTGTAGAGATGCATTGTGGCCGTTCGCAATGGATGGTTTGCACGCGGGGTCAGTCACTCGACTCAAGCCTGGCACGCGAATGCGACAGCGCTTCGCGAAATAAAATACAATAAGGGAGATGGCTGACTGCGGATGGCTAGAGTGTATTTACATCGTTCTACTACTGTAACATGAATATGGCTGGCTCATCATAATCGGTGATGTGTGTGTGTGTTGCGTTAGATCCAACGGCGACGTCTGCTGATGTGTCGCTCGCGCCTGCGCCTGCTCCAGTTGCTGTTGCGCCGCCGCTGGTGCTTGACGTTGCTGTTCCAGAAGAGCAGGAACAGGAGCAGCGCCTTGTCGTGCCGGCACAGGAGCCCGAAGTTGCAGCTCCAGGACTACAGCAACATGAATTGATGTCGATCATGCTAGCGCAAACCCCGATTGCTGTCGTACCGCAAGGCGCAGTCCCGAAGCAGCCATCAGAACCGCAAGAACAACAACAACAGCGGCTCGCTACCACAGCGGTCCAGCGGCAGGTACACGACTGGCTTTGATAGTGGTGCGCCTTTTCACGTAACGATGTTCTAACGAATGATTCTATTATGTTGCGATGGTATAAACAGCCTTCGCAGGGAGCAGCGCCTACTAATGACGAAAAAGAGGATAGTGGAGACGGTCGTCGCAAGCGCCGCAGGAGCCTCAAGAACGTGAAGTACGTCGAGGACGATGGCTCGGACGACGAAGAGCAAGTGATCGCGACAGAGAAGAAGCGAAAAGCGCGCCAACTGGACTATCAGTTACGATCGGTAAGTTTTGCACGATGCGGGTGCTGATTGACGCTTTGTTGCACGAATTTGTGTTTGCTCACACTCTGATTGCTTTTTTGTCTTGCGAATGAATGCACGTGATGAACAGGATGAAACGTATCCACAGCTCGACCTGATCGTTGGTCGTCGCATCAACAAACGCAGCGGGCTGGTCGAGTATCTCTGCAAGTTTGTTGGTCGCTCGTATCTGCACCTGTGGTGGCTCACGTTTGCCGAGTTGGAGCTCTTCATCCCCGAGGGCTACCAGAAGCAGCATCGCGTGCAGCTCTTTGACCGCAAGTTGCGTCGTGAAGGGCACCAGGATATCGACGACGTTGATGATCTAGAGGCAAACAAAGTCACTGTCGAGAAGATCCTGAGCCATCGCGTCGACCCTCGAGACAAGCTTGACGAGCAGATTGAGAAGCGGCGACTCGAGCTGCCGTTCGCACCAAAGTACCCGAGCGTGACAGACTACTTCCTTTTGAGCAATTCTGATGTGCTTCCGGAGCGCATGTCAGGGATCATCAAGAAGCTCCTGAATGAGAATGGCGGCGAGATCTTTGAGCACCCGGTTGACACAGAGTACGTTTCCAACTGCTGTCAGCATCGCTGTGTCTCTGTCAAAGATTTGATTGTGGTGCTAATTATTGGTTATTTCTGTGTGTTGGTATCTATCAGAGAGGTTCCAGATTACCTAAACTTCATCTTGAACCCGATGGATTTTGGCACGATCTTGGCGAGACTTTCGAGAGAGAACTACTACGTCGGACCAGCTGCCACGTCTTTGTTCATTTCGGACGTGCGTCTGGTGTTTTCCAACTGTAAGGAGTTTAACGCTGTCGGGTCGGACATCTGGCTGATCGCCGACGGTCTCTCGAAAACGTTTGAGAAATGGGTCTACGATTGGATTTTGGCTCCTTCGGCGTGGCTGAAATTGCAGCCAACGGATGACAAAGAAGCGGATAAAGCGATCGCGGAAGAATTCCGTGAAGAAGGAGAAGACAGCTACGACCTCTGGTCTCCGTGGGAAACTGGCTGCACAATCTGTCGCAAGAATGACAACAGTGACCAGTTGCTGCTCTGTGATCGCTGCGACGGGGAGATTCACATGTACTGCTCTACGCCCGAGATCACAGAGCTGCCAGATGACGAGTGGTTCTGCAAATTCTGCGAGGTCCGCAACAAGTTTGAAAAGCGCGTGGTAGATGCGAAGAAGAAACGTGAGCCGACAGAAGAAGAAACACCAGAACACCTTGGTGAGACAGAGCCTGTGAAGGAGAAGAAAATCGTTGCATCGCCAACGAAAATGGCTTCCGTGGCTTCTATTTCCAGCTCGATCCCAAGTATCCTGTGCGAGCCAATGGTGGCTGAAGACAAAAAGTTTAATCGGAAAGCAGTCGACATCTCCACAAAGAAGCTCGAAAATGGTTTAGTGAAACCCAACGACCGCGCGACGTTCTTCCTCGTCAAGTGGGTTGGCATCTCTGTGAAATACTCGACGTGGGAGCGACCAGAGGATATCGGCGACGACGAGCAGATCCAGCGATATTTCAAATTCAGTCGCGTTCCGAGCCAGAAAGAGATTCTGGGAACCACGTGTCAACTGCCCTGCTGCGCGAAACGAAACCCGTATTTGCTCAAAACCGCTGCCCAGAAGTGCTGCGACAAAGATCGATTCTGCACACTCGGCTGGCAACACGACGGTGAGTGCAGTCGGGAACTTAAAACCCTTGGGAAGGCATACGGAAGTCCGGCGTATCTAAAGCTGAGGATGGCCGAGCAAGTGAAAGCGCAGCTCTACGCTTTTCACTGTCTCCTAAACAATCACGCGCCAGACAAGGATGTGCTGAAGCAGTGCGGCGTGTTCACGAACGCGTACGTGAGCAAGAAGCAGTATTTGATTGGAGCTACGAAAAACGGGAAGGAGGATGAAGACGAAGACTACTCTGAGGATGAGAATGCCGAGTCGTCGGACGAAGAGTACGATGACGACGAAATCCCTCCTTTTCACCCAATGTATCCAGGTTTGATTGACGTGGAGGACGAGGACGACAACGACGACTCGCTGTCCAAGAAGAAGCCTGAGGAAGAAGTCGCTGACATGCTGAGCTCAATTGTTGAGCACATTGCGCTCGGATACCCGACGGAACTGATTCCAACACCAAAGAAGATGTCGTATAACTCCAGGTTCCCAGCAACGAGTCTTGCTGGAGTTCCGACTTTCACCGAATATTGCGTTGCCTTGCGACGGACGCAGTTTGGTCTTGGTATGCGCTTGGGTGTCACCGAGGATGACTGCGCTTCAGTCTTAGGGTTCCAAACTCTCAGCAACGGTGGGATCGGTCCAGCCGAAGCGTCCCGAGTGATCTCTCCTGGCGACGTGCTTGTTGGTGTGAACAACGCGTCTGTCGCAGGGATGGCGTTCAAAGATGTGATCCAAGTCATCTCACGATCGTCCGACTTGATTCTCTTTCACTTCCATTCACGCCGCTCAGCGTATATGTACCCACCGTACTCTCAAGCGAAGCAAGTGGTGCTCCAGCAGGAAATTGTTCACGAGAATGCTGCAGCCGAGTCAGAATTCATCAATTTCAGTTACAACAAGTACAAGCCGATGCTGAAGGTTGGCTCGACCTCAGTATCGAGTGCTACCGTGACATCAGCACTGGTGAGCCAGTCGAACTACATCTCCCCAAACGGTCCAATGCAGCACTTGTATACTGGAGTGATCGACAACAGCATCGATCCCCATGAACACTTTGCTAGCTTTCTGCCAGCGAAGCGAAAGAAAGACAACGCGCAGGGCAGCAGTGCAGATCACGAGAAGAATGAGTTTATCCCATACGAGCAATCCCCGACCTACAAGGGCGGACGAACGCTGCGTCAATACCAAGTGGAGGGGCTGAACTGGATGATCTCGTGCTTCAAAGCTCAGAGGTCGTCTATCTTAGCAGACGAGATGGGTTTGGGCAAAACCGTGCAAGTGGTGTCGTTCATTGAGCATTTGCGAACCGAGGAATCGATCCGCGGTCCGTACCTGATCGTGGTGCCGCTTTCAACGATCCAGCACTGGCGTCGAGAAATTGAAAGCTGGACAGATCTGAACGTCTGCGTCTACCACGATGTTGGCGACCAAAAGAACAAGTTCACTGCAAAGGACATGCGAGCGATCATTCGAGATCAGGAGTGGTACTATCCAGGCATGGGGAACACCATTTTCAAGTTCAACATTCTGCTGACAACGTTCGAGACACTGCTGGCTGATTTCGAAGAACTAGAACAAATCCATTGGCGATTGATTGCCGTCGACGAAGCGCATCGGTTGAAGAGCACTGGATCTCGTGTGCTGAAGCAAATGCGTGCATTCCGTTGCGACCGCAAGCTGCTTCTCACAGGAACGCCACTTCAGAATAATATCCAAGAGCTGTGGGTGCTACTGAACTACTTGGAGCCAGTGAAGTTTGACAACATGGACGAGTTCAACGCCAGCTTTGGGAAACTGATTTCGCAGGAGCAGGTGGAAGAGCTGCAGAAGTTGCTTGGGCCGTACATTCTTCGTCGTGTGAAAGAAGATGTCGAGAAGAGTATTCCGCCAAAGGAAGAAACAATTATTGCGGTCGAGCTCACCACGCTGCAGAAGCAGTACTACCGCGCGATCTACGACAAGAACAAGAGTTTCCTGTACCGAGGCACAAAGAATGGTCTGCCTACTTTGAACAACATCCAGCTGCAGCTCCGTATGTGCTGCAACCACCCGTTCCTGATCAAAGGCGTCGAAGATCGAGAACTGGAGGAACTGGGCAGTCGACCGTCTCCAGCCGACGTGATGAACAAGGTTGTACAGTGCTCGGGTAAAATGGTTCTGGTGTCGAAATTACTGCCGAAACTGAAGAGAGAGGGCCACAAAGTGCTGATCTTCAGTCAGTTCTTGAAGCAATTGGACATGCTTGAGCGCTACTGCGAGTTTAATGGCTTCGGCTATGAACGCTTGGATGGGTCAACCGGCGGGAGCATGCGACAGAGCGCGATCGATCGATTTTCGCGCCCGAACTCCAAGTCAACAGTGTTCTTGCTGAGTACGAAGGCTGGCGGTGTTGGTATCAACTTGATCGCTGCCGACACTGTGATCATTTTTGACAGTGATTGGAACCCACAGAACGACCTCCAAGCTCAGTCCCGCTGTCACCGAATCGGGCAGAAGAAATCTGTTCAGATCTATCGTCTGGTGACTCGCAACACTTATGAAAGCGAAATGTTTGACCGTGCTTCGAGAAAGCTCGGTCTCGAGCATGCGATTCTCGGCACAGCATCGTTCAGCGAAACTGCACAGGTCGAGAAGCCATCTTCTGAGGTTCTTGTCGAGCTCTTGAAGCGCGGTGCGTACGCGCTGATGGAAGAAGATGATACTGCGTCGAAAGAGTTTGAAGACCGTGATATCGAGACGATCTTGAAAGAGAACGCCCATGTGCGCGTGGTGGCTCAAGGCACCGCCGATCAAGAGGATAGCGAAGGAAATGGCGAGTCTGCTTCTCCGAGCCATCTTCGTAAATCCCCGGTGAAAAAGCGCGTGCGTAAGTCACTCGGCGGCATGTCGGTTGATCGCTCGTCTTTCATCGCCGAAGGATCGACAGGCGAACTCGCGGTTGATGATCCAAACTTTTGGGAGAAAGTGCTGCCTGGCGCTGTGTCTGTTGAGATGCTAATCATGAAGCTTGAAGACGGTAGCGCAGTCAGTTCGCGCCAGTCGAAGATCAAGTTCATCAGCAACCTGGACATCGCGCTGAATGAGCTTGTGAACGAGATGAAGACTGGCAACGATGAGAATACGAGATTTGGTGCGAATCTCTCGCATGAATACGACATCGCGATCCAGATCTTGCACGCTGTTACGACAAAGTACAGGAAAGAGTTTTCTCCCGAGCAGCTGGATTTGGTGAAAAGTTATCTGGCCAAGCTCGAGAAATCCCGCGTGCGAAGCTGCCGCGTTTTGCCGTCCAAGAAAGACGCCGATGGTACGCTAAGCAAGAAGCGAAAGAAAGCTGGAAATATTTATGGTCTCGACAGCGACGACGACATACCGAGTGCCGCTGAGGACGACGACGAAGAAGCCGATGCAACCAAGGGACCGCCAAAGAAGAAAGGAAGGCGAGGCAGACCGCCTCGCAAAGACAAGGAGAAAGCCATTTCCAACCCAAACCGAGGAGGCAAAGGAGCTGCTGCTGCCAACAAGAAGAGGAAAGCAGGTCCAGCTGTTGCTGAACCAGTACCGATTGTCTTTGAGGGTGGAGTCATCAACGACAGCGACGACTTGTGCACGCTTTGTGGCGATGGTGGGTTGATCCTGCTTTGTGATGGTCCTTGCCATCGTTCGTTCCACTTGGAGTGCGTTGGTATGGACACGGAGCCTGATGATGATCACTGGCTGTGTCCCGACTGCTCTGCGGGCCGCCACATGTGCTTGATTTGCAAGCAAGTGGGCGAAATGGGTGTCGAGTTTGGTGTCATCCAGTGCTCGATGGCTAAGTGTGGACGCTTTTACCACAAGGGCTGCTTAACAAAGCACCCGCGTGTCGAATGGGTCGGCAAGAAACGATTTCGGTGTCCAAGCCATTTCTGCCATAGTTGTCGTGTCGATGAACAGAAGAAACCATCCAAGAAACCTCTGAGCGTTGTGAGCTGCATCCACTGCTCGCAGGCGTTCCATCCGCACTGTATGAAGTCCACGGAGCATTTTATGCGACTTTCCACCAACCTCATGATCTGCGCTACGCATTTGCGAGAGAAGAAATCGCTGACTCCAGTGAAAGCCGGTGCCAAGAACGCAGCTACTTCAGACAGCAACGGTACAACTGCTTCATCAGAAGCTGCTCAATCCAATGGCTACCAAGATGTCGGCGACGAAGCACACAATTCACTTCACGAAGGCGACCACGAGGATGGAAGTGCAGACGCGACTCCGTCTGGGAAGCGAAAGCGTGTGAGCATTCCGTCCGTCAAGATCTGCGGATTCTGCCACAAAGGCGACATCGTCGCGGAGATTCTCGCCAAGACAGAGGATGCGCCAGCTTCAAAGAGCAAATCGCGTCGATCGAGTCGACCCTCGCCAGCGAAGAACGGTAAGCAACCGGACTCAGCTGCTGCTTCGTCGATCGAAGGCACGTTCGTTGAGGCGCCTGTGCGCTTGCAGTTTCAGGACAAGTCGGTCGAGATGGTGTTTGTTCACTTGAACTGCGCACTCCACTCGCCCGAAGTGTATGTGAAGACGAACGGCGTGTTCTGCAACTTGCCCCGCGCGCTCAAGCGCGGACGCCAGCTCAAGTGCTCCAAGTGTAAAGAGACTGGGGCGACAGTCGGGTGCGTTGTGGAGAAGTGCCGCTGCAACTACCATCTGCGGTGCGCGCTTGAAAGCGGCGGCGAGTTTATCGACTCTCCGTACTCGTTGTACTGCAAAGAGCACGCTGCTGCAAAGCACGCCGAGCCGAAGAAATACTGTGTCTGCGGGGCGGATGACCCGGAAGACTCGACGCTATCGCTGAAATGCGCGTCGTGCAGTCTGAAGTTCCACCCGAAGTGCGTCAACATGTCGGGTCGCCAGGCTGCAAAGAAAGCAAAGGAGAACTGGGTCTGCAACTCGTGCGCGGAGATCAAGACGGTGAGTTTATGGTTGTTTATGTTGACTTTGATGGTGCACTGACACACAACGAAGCGAAAGTATCTAACGTGTCGACTTGTCCTTGTATGCTTCACAGAGCTCGATCAAGCCGACAAAGTTGGAGCTGCTTGAGGCAGATGTTCCAGAGAAGACCTCGCCACACGAGCAGGAAGAAACTGCATTGTCTTCGAAAAGAGCACCAGCGAAAGCAGACGATGATGATGGTGAAGAGATCGCTGAGCTGCCCGCTTCAAAGAGGACGCGCACTCGCACGCGCCACTTGTCTCAAGAAGACCAAGAGCAGCCTGCGAGCGCAGTGTCAACCCCCGAGCCGGAATCGGCAGTGGTTCCTCCTCGTGTTCGCGTTCGCTCAGCGCCAAAGGCGACGTCCAAGCCCAAAGCCCGCAACAGCAAGAAGGGCAAGCTGACGCTCTCCAAGAAGAAATTGCGGCGGTCGTCGAAGGAGCCGATTTCGTCGGTCTCCCCGCACGAGAACCCTGTGTCCGACAGCGAGATCTCCAACGATGACTGATTGGGTGCGAGAATGCGAAAATTTGTCGAAGTAGAGGTAGTTTGAAGAGAGAGAAAGAAGCTCGATTGTTTCCATCAAGGCGAGAGAGAAGGAAAGTAGGAAGGTGTTCAGAGCGTAACTGCACTTCAATGTAGTCAATGGCGTCACATATGCTCCAAGCTTTTCTATTCCGTAGGTCGACATGTTATTTCCTTAGTGCTAAGCAGCACTTTGAACAAAATGTGACGTGCGATAGCAAAACAGATTTTGCAATGCGATATCGTCCATCGGAGGAGATGCATGCAAGATTGCATGGTGTCCCCATGAGAAGGAGACAGCTTTCCACCACCTCACATACACGAAGAAGCTTACAGAATCGTGGCATGCTAATTGATTCGAATCCCATACATTTGTTTTGTTTTGTTTGTTATCACGTCACGATGTTGATGTCGTGTTGCTAGCTTATTTGTCGAAGGTAGTTGTTCAAATAAATAGAAGGCACCACCACCCTCCTTACCAAACGCTTGTTATGAGCAGCTCCATTTCATTCTCCTTCCCAGGAGCTCATTTGCCCACTCACTCACTCATTCACTCACTGGATCGAGCACACGCCACCGTCGCTGTTCCGGTTCCCCGCCGCGGGGATCAGCGCGCTCGAGTTATCAACAAACTCGTTCAGGTTCTTCATGGCGCTGGCGACGTTGGCCATGAAGTACGGGCGCCAGATCTTGCGGTAGAGGAACTTGGCCGAGAACGGCAGCATGCCCTGAATGCTCTGTTGCTCGGCCTCGCCGCCCCAGACCTTGCTGCGCTCGAGGATCCACGGCACGACCACACGCTTCGCCTTGATCGAGCGGAATACGCGCGGCATCACGTACTGATGGAACGTCTTCTCCGTGAACGTCGAGCTGAGTGCCGCGTGGAGCATCTTCTCCTCGAGGTTGAGCACACTATGCAGCGTCAGGTTGAGCTTGCGGATCGCCTTCTGGAGCGCTTCGAGACGCGCAAGCCACGTCGACGGGTCCCTGACGCCCACGGACGACGTGAGCTGACGCTGCTGGTCCTGAATTTGCGCAACGAACTGGTAGATCTCCTCGTAAGTCTTGATGACTTCCATCTTGGTCGAGTACCTGACCATGATGAGAGGGTGTAGCACGTTCATCTTGAGTTCGTACTGGCACTTGAGGTACTCGACAAAGTAGGTCTTGAACCACGTGAAGAACTCGAGCACATGGTTCTCGAGCACCGTCATCTGCTGCTGCCGGAACATCTGCTCCAAGGAGCGGTCCATGACAAAGAGCGCGTGGCGGATCGGCTCGTGGATGCCCAGCAAAAACTTGATTGACCAACTCCACTCGTGCTCTTCCATGAACACGACCGAGAACACAACTGAGCCGTCCCCGTTGTTGGACGGCGGCGGCACGGCCGAGTCCACGGACGGTAGCAGCATCGACTTGATGCGCGCGTCGGGGTCGGGACCCATCACCAGCGGCGTGTTGGAGCGTTTAAGCTCGCGGTCGCCACCGGCAGATGGCGCCGCTGCCGCTTCGCTCATGCGCACAGTGCTGGCGCTCGCGTCCGAGTCCGCGAACGAGTCTTCCAGCGGGTCGCTGTGGCGCGCAGAGGTCCTTTCCGTCGTCGTCGTCGTGGTGGTCGTCGTCATGCGACCGCCCATCACAGGCGCGTACGTGTTGAATCCACCGCCAGCCGCCGTGGGCGGCACGCTCACGTAGAGGTCCACGCTGCCTTCGTCACTGGCTTCCGAGATGCGGCGCGGCAGGTCGCTGCGCACTTGTCCACGGACTGCATTCGAGCGCATCGAGTACGGGACGCCGCTTGCATGCATGAAGTCATACGCACCCCCACCGCCACCAATAGCATCTTCGTCGTCGTCAACGCCATCCTGCTCATCAAACCCATCGGCTCTACTACTGGTGGACGCCACCACGGGCAGCTCGTGGTCGCGCAGGAAGGCGCGGTCGCGGTCAGTCCAGATGTTGAAGAGGTCCACGTGAGGCACGGGCGCGTAGTCGCTCTTGAAGTCGCGCACGGTCGTGACCACGTGCGCCACCTGCGCGATGTCCACGAGCGGGCCCGTGAAGCGCCGCGTGCGTCTCCCGCGCTTCTTGCGCTTCTCGTGCTCCTCATCGCTCCAGATGTTGGCGTAGAACTCGGCGTAGTGCGGCTCCTCCAGCATGGCCTTCAGAAAGAGTGCGGCGCTCGGGTCATGGTGGTTTTTGGACGTCGCGGCTGCGGCTGCGGACGCGGATGCGGCCAAGGGCGGACCGCCGGCCAGCTGCATGTTGTAGAAGCTGTTGCTGGTGGTGCTGCGCGGATGTCTGCGGATCGTGGTGGTCGTGGTGGTGGTCGTGGTGGTCCGCGTCGTTGTCGTCATGAAGCCTGCGGATTGCGGATAGCAGCGGATCGCGGAATGGAGGAACGCAGTCGATCGGTACAGCAAAGATCCCAAACGGCAACACAAGAAAACACACAAACAAGCAAGCACGAGACAAGTCAGACTAGATACACTGTGTAGGGGGACACACAAATGGGATGCAAGTGGACGCCGCGGACCAACATGGGTCAACTTTTTTTATAAACCAGCCACAAGCCACAAGCCGCCACTGCGGACGGTCGACAGCCAGCATTGGTACCGAATGTATCCAACTGACTGCCGTGTGTGACGCCGCAGTGGCTGCTGCCCTGGCCCTTGGCGACCGCTCGCTCGCGTCCGCAGAGACGACGGACAAGCGGACGCGGACGGCCGTCTGGGCTGGCCCTGGCCGGTCGCAAGCGTAGAAAACGTAAGCAAGCAAGTATCGAATGCACACGCGAACGCACCTGTTGCGGATGTGGTGGAGCGCTCGCTCTGGAAAAAGGATATCGAGCGGGGCATCCCTGGTTGCCTTTTCGTGTTGTGAGAGGAGTTGGCCTTGTCGGTGTTGGAGTCAGAATCCGGACGTCTTGGCGAGAAGAGAAGCCCGCTTCTGCTTTACGGTAGAAGCGAGAGAACAAGTCTGGCTGTTGTGCAGAGAGAAGCAACCCGCAAGAAAAGAAAACAACAAGTGACAAGAGTTAGACACACGCAAGCAAGCACACACATGCAACACAGCAAAATGAATGGGTTCTAATTAAAAAATCGCAATAAACTTGGAGGATGGGCGCTATTTTCGCGGCTCTTGGCGCGCACAAATGAAAAAATCGGCCACGGCAATGGGTTCGAACTCTTCAGAAGACTCACCTGAGCTCAACGTGAGATGTCTCTGTGTCACGCTCTCTATGAAGAAATTCGAACAAGAAGAAGTCGAGAGACGCGCTTGACGTAAAAGACTTGGTGGAAATATGGACAGCGGGCTGGACTGACGGGCGGACGGCGACGGGAAAAACAGCTTTTGACGCAATAAACTAGCTGGAACTCTGGTCTGGGGAAGGAAGGACTGCGACTGAGGACAGTAGACGGCCACGGCTGGGATTCGATTGTGCGGACGGGGGACGCGCACGCGCTTCGCCAATTCGTGACTGACGGCCGGCCGGCCGGCCGGTCGGCCAGGGTGTGGGAGATGATGCCGTCCAACTCGCGGGTCCGAGCCGGAAGGAGCTTTCAGCCAGTCAAGCCAGCCATAAAAAGCATAAGCAAGCGACAGTACCAAAGCGGCTGGGATCGAAATCACCCGTCCAGCGGTCCGAAGTAACGCGCACAACAGAAGTCCATCTGCTGTCTATCTACTTAAACTGGGCAATCAGGTTTTGTTCCTTGGGCTTCTTTCTCTCCCTCACCCTTCACTGAAAAGGCGAGAGCCGCCTATCATTTTTTGCGATTTTGCTTCCTGGGATACAGGGTTGCGCGTCTGGCCATCATATGCAGCGGTTGATTTTCTCACACACACACACGCCCTTGCAAGGTCAGGGCTGCTTTGCGTCCTGCACGCAAACAACAAGCAAGCAGGAACAACCCTAAAGGGCTGTGTTAATTATTTTTTGTTGTATTCATAACATTCACAAAATTTCACAATAATCCCCAAAAAACTGTTTTCAACACGAGATCATGTTGACAGCAAAAATGCAAGCCGGCTTTTCCCACCTGGCAATGCAGTCAGTGCTGCGTTTGCACATGGCGCGTATTGTGTAGATATGGGTATTGTCGATGCACACGTAAGCCAACAGCCCGAGCATACACCTGCCGCGTGTTGCGCTTGATTGACAACCAGGGACACTTTGGAAGGAAAGGCAAAGCTGCCTGCCGGCCAATAAACACTGATACTGGCGAAAGGAAACAGCGCTTGCATTTGCGATCCTTGCGCATTGACAAACTATGGCTACATCTTCAGAGCCCTGTGACAGGAATGGGCATTGCCTGATGTGTGCCTGTTCGAGTGCATCTCCAGTTCCAGTTGTCAAAGAAACCTCGCCCAGCATAATCCACATCGCACAGTTGTGGATTGTGAGGGTTGCCTGTTGGCTTGCTGCAGAGGTACAACGGTCTTTTCATTTTGTAATCTTGAAAGCACAAGAGTGTGCGTCGCTTCGGGGGTTGAAACCGTCGCAGATGGCGATGTTACAGCCCTGTGAGTGCTCGCAGCACGCAAAATGCGCAAAGCACACACACGCACGCACACCACACCACACTTTGGTTGCCCTTTACTCTGGTAGAGTTGGTCCATTGCAGTGACCAAAGCTAGCATAACTGAGTCCACCTCGGCATATGAGGAGTTGAGTTGTTTGCATTGGTGCGTGCATAAATGCCCACGAAGAGGCATCCCGCACCATGGTCACAGCAGATTGTTGAACTGGAGTGAGCAATCTGAGATGATGAAATAGGAATGGGCCATGCCTCCTCTGTCATTATTACACGAGCCCCATCAATACCCTGACTGACTATTGCTTTTCCGCATACGGATCATCCGCATTTCGGCAGAGGCCAAAGTGGGACAGTTTGAAAATCTGGCGCGAAAGTATTTTCTTTATTTGAAAATATAAGCCAGATTGACGCAACCGGCGGTTACAGCTGCCAGTGGTTGCCGTTTGGTTTTGCGCACATTACCAGCCAGCAGCCAGTGGTTGTCTTGCTGAACGCTTGAAGCCGATTGCTGGACGCAGACTCCGTGTTGTCAGTCTTGCGCTCTTCCCGCTTGCTTGCACCACCAAAATTCCACCGCGATTTCTGCACGCTTTTCATCCTCAGAGCTCGCAGTCCAGTCCTTCTTTACTTGTATCCTATTCCCTATATATCTCATCTGCCGCAATATGAGCACCAACCTCCTCATGCCTTGGTGGTGGTGACGTCGCCAACGCCGTCCTTGAGCAACGGGTGCTCGGGCGGCGCCACGCCGGAGCTATGCAGCAGACGGATGACCGCCTTTTCGATGCGCTGGAGCTGCACGTTCACGACGCTCTCGCCGTCGTGCGTGAACTGGTCCGTACGGATCGTCAGCAGGCCTACAACAAGTCGTAGGAGGCGAGGACAACGGCAACGAGAATGTGTGAGCGAATGATGCATCACATCGCAAGCTGGGTGCGTTGCAATGAGCAGTAGCAAATGGGTGCGTACCGTGGAGATTACCGAAGAGCACGTCAGTGGAGTACCGGTCGCCGATCATCACGAGCTTCTCTGGCGCGACGTTGAAATGTGCCTTGACGTGCTCAATACCGCCAGGTTTCTGCAAAATAAAATATAAAGCAACGTGTATCATATTCAGTGAGAAAATCAACCACACAAGTCGTATCGACATGCGCGCAGCAATGGACAGTTTGCCTGGTTTGTGCCTTTTCGTTATGCTTCAAGACCGCAATCTGGAGCTTCTCTTCGATCTCAATCGCCTTGACAAAGCCTGTGTCGTCCTTAGAGCCGGCCGAGTTGGAGAAGATGAGCACGCGGTCACCAAATACTTTTCGACATTCGTCCAGCGGTTTCTATTGCAATGCATCACACACAATCACATAGAGCGCATTAGGACACGCGCAACACACAGCACAGCGTGCCATCCATTAGTGCAATCGCTGCGTACGTTACCTGCAAATGCGCCGCGATCTCGTGGTGGTGCGGGATCGTGAGCGTGTTGTCCTTGTCGAAGATCACGCCCTGGAATCCCTTGTCCTTGAGCGCCTGGAAGGATACTTCGTTTAGGTCTGTTGCCAACAGCACGACACAACAGTCCAAATGCAAACGTACACATGCACACGCACAGATTAAACCATTAGTGCCTCGGTATCCATTCGCACGAGCGGTGTTAGCGCAATGGTCGACAGAGAGGCGTGTGCGCCATAGGAATGCGGTAAGGCCTGCCCACAATTGTGCTCTTCTTCAATGACACAATGGCACCAGCAGACCAGTCACAGTCGCACAGCGCAGTATATATCACACATGCCATACAAACAGTGTACCTTTGACGGAGACCTGCGGCAGCAGCAGGTGTGGCTTGAGCACCACGGAGCGGCAGAACTCGGTCACGCCGCGCACGTTGAGTCCTTTCATGCTCACTCGCTCGTGTCGCTCGTGTCGCTCGTGTCGCTCGTGTCGCTCGTGTCGCTCACGCCAGGAATAAAAATGACAGCGCGCATTTTTGACTGGACATTTATGTTTTCATCTACTTTCCACCAATCAATTTGGTCAATTAAACATTTACGTACCTCTATTGGTCATTTATCAGTATTTTCCACCAATCATAGAGCTTGTAGTATCGCACTCCTCCTCCCCCCTCCCCCCTTTGCGCGTGCGCTTTGCTGGGCAAGTAGTTCGCTTATCTATCGGCGGTCCCTATACAAACGCTCGATACTTACTCTCAGACTTACTTACTTGACTGAGCAAGGCAATTCAATACCAATCAGACAGACAGCGAAACGCCAAGCGTTCGTCTCCGCATCCCCCACGCGCACCCGTCGATCCGCTCCGCTCTCTTGCCGCCTCTGCTGTGTTCACGCGCGTCTGCTCTATCTGTTTGTATCAACCACGCGCGGCGTCTCGTGCAAGCGCGATCGTGGGCTCTCTCTCCAGTCAGTCTCCAGTCAGTCTCCAGTCTCTCAAGTCTCTCTCTCTCAAGGGCAAGACGAGGTAGCACCACCAGCAGCAGCGGCAGCAGCAGCAACACCTCTGTTATTTTACTACTGCGTACGGCCCTATAGACTTGTGGAAAAGGCGTAGAAGAGCTGCCCATGTACGTATCTCGCGCTTGTCGCTTTGCCTGCTCCCTCTCATGTCCGCCTGTTATTTATATCTATCTATTGGGAGCTGATGATGATGGACGGAATGTGAGAGCTGACGAAAATGAATCTCTATGTGTCGATGTGTGTGTAATAGACTTTGAATAAGAGACCCACAGACACACAAGCACAATGAGCGACGATGAAGATACGATGATGATGAACGGCGGCGGCGACGAGAAGGACCAGAAGCCGCAGAACGACGAGAACAGCTCCACGTCCGATGACGACGATTCGTCGTCGTCCAGCTCGGGGTCGTCGTCGTCCTCGGACTCGTCGGACTCGGAGTCCGATGGGGAAGGTGGCGACGACACGCACGAAGGCCGCCAGCAGCAGCACGCGGACGACCGAGAGGCGAGCTTCAGCGACCGCAAGTACAG
Source organism: Globisporangium cylindrosporum (assembly GCA_038050675.1). Taxonomy (NCBI): domain Eukaryota; phylum Oomycota; class Peronosporomycetes; order Pythiales; family Pythiaceae; genus Globisporangium; species Globisporangium cylindrosporum. The sequence goes on along the minus strand of JALBZD010000060.1, from coordinate 29,383 downwards.
CATCGAGAGCGTTGCGAGCAGCAACGGGTTCGCGAACTCCTCTCGCGAGGGCGGCAAAGGCGGCGCCGAGCCACTGAATGTGAACTCGAATCGTGCCGCCGCGCGCTTCCGCGAGCAGAACTCGGAGGTCGGGCTCATGGCGCTGGGCACGAAGAAGCGCGACCGCCGCACGATTGAGGAGATCCAGCGCGACCTGCAGAAAAAGCGCGGCCGAAACAGCTTGCTCTCGTCTTCAAACGGGAGCAGCAGCAAACCGCCCATAGGGTCGTCGTCGTCCGGTCTCGTGGCACGCGCGAGTCCGCCGAAAGGCTCACCCGCGCTCTCTCCGGAACCGGCGGGTAGTGATTCCTCGCAGCTCACAGTCGGGCTCCCGCAACTGAAAATGCCCAAGGGGAAACCGAACTCTGCACGGTCGCGCCTGACGATGAAGATCTTTGGCCGCGGACGCTCCAACCCAACGCCCGCTGCGAAGCCAGCAGCTACGAAGAAGCAGAGTGCAGCATCGACGTCGTCTACGGCAGGTACTGGGATGGTGACGAACATCTCGGCTGGCGCGAAAGTTGCCAAGCCCGCGTCGAGTTCAAATGACCTGGGTACGTATCCTTCGTTAATGCGTATGTTCTCCATGTGTATGGAGGGAACGTCGATGCTAACAATTGTTTGATTTATTGTGTTACATAGACGCGTACGTTGAAGAACAGAGAGTAGTATACCAAGCGCCACCGCCGTCACGGCAGCTTGAACCAAAGATTGAGCCAAAGATCATTGACTGGAAACCGGACGCGAAGGTTGTTCGCGCGTTACTGCGCGGCATGCTGCGCTTTGGTGACCTAACAGACGTGAGCATGTTCCCGACGAGTCGAGACTCGTTCGCAGACGAGCACAAGCTGCAGAACTTTGTGCTTCGCTCGAATCTTCCGACATCGACGAAAGTGCCAGAAGACCGTTTGCTGAAGACAGCGACCGAGATCGCGGATCGCGCTCAGCGGGCGATCGAAGACAAACAAGACAGCATGAAGTTCGCAGAGGTGGAGGTGAGACCGAGCCAGATCATCGAGCGGCTCTACGAGAACCTGAAGCTCCGTGTGGCGGTGCAGCGCGCGCTGCGGGACGCAAGATATAAGAAGAACGATGACAAAGGCGCGTACGTGCTGGTGGCCAAGCAGTCGGACTTGCCGACGCTGGGGATCTCGCGTGATTTCCCTCCGTGGTCCTGGGCGGAAAAGGAGCACGACTGGACCAGCAGGAAGGACACGGCCCTGCTTCTTGGTATTTATGTGCATGGCTTTGGCGCGTGGGAAGACATTTTGAACGACGATCTCCTGCACTTCAACTCCCAGCGAGCATTAAAGGGCGAGCGAATGAAGAAGCGGGCTGAGAACTTGCTGAAACGTCTGCCTCCACCCGACGAGTCAGCGGGCGATCCGCGAATCGTGCAGCTCGCGAATGCGCTGATCGCAGGATCGCAGAACCCGAACCAGTCGCTCGGCGCGCAGTTTAGCGCGATCATCAACAACAACAACAACAACAGCAACTCGAACAACCCGAACAAAGGACGCTTGCAGCGCGCCGCCGAACGGTTTGCTGCGCGTCAAACCACCGGTGGCTCGGAATCGACGCGAGCAGCAGCTGTCCCAGAAGACTCAATTCGGCGCTCGAACACGCAGAGCAGCAGTGGTGGCAATGGCAGCAGCACGTCGGATCGACATAGAAAACCATCGGTCACGTCTCCTGCAATCGCTGTGAACACGGCATCAGCAGCGGCTGTCTCCAACTCAACCGGATCAACAGCGTACAGTGACGGCGAGCCTGAAGACGGAGAGGTTGGTGCGAAGGTGTCGCCCTCGTCAGCTGCCGCCCCCATTGCGAAACGGTCTTCCTCTTCCTCGTCGTCGTCAAAGAAGTCTTCATCATCATCGACGAAGCGATCTGCGTCCATAGAGAGAGAGCAGAGCAACGGCTCGCCGCGGAGCAAGAAGAGCAAGCGCAGCAGTTCGGAGCGGTTCTCGCGCAAGTCGAAGAAGAAACAGCGGTTGCTGACAGAAGAGGAGTGCTATGAGAAGTGGAAGCCGAGCAGGAAGCTCAAGGATATCCGGCAGGTGCTGAAGAAGATGAAAATCATGGCGGACTGGTCCAAGAACCAGAAGGACGAAGTGGTGGTAGAGAAGGTGTTCAAGTACGTGACGACGATCGGCGAAGCGATCGACGAGATTGTGCAGCGCGCAGAGAAGAAGGATAGCGAGAAAGCAGACGAGCACGAGTGGGACGAGTTGTGTTCCAGCCTGTGGGCGTATGCGGCAGAGTACACGCCGTTCTCGTCCGCCATCTTTGAGCGCCTGTACGACGACATTTGCGCCGACGGCGAGTCGCTCCGACAAGCAGGCAAGCGCCGATCTTCTGCATCGACATGACGCAATGATGCAATGGCACAATAGTGAATACAAGCAACGAGTTCAAGTGATCAATCCTACAAGAGCAAGAACAAGATTTGGGCATGAGCTCACAAGACAACAAGAGACACCAGCGAGAAGCAAACAAGAGAATGGAAAATGAATGGACCAAGCAAGAAGGGTGATGCCGAATGCAAGAAATGGGGAGACAATGAGAACTGAAGATGAGACCGATCGTTTGGGTTGAGCGGGCCGTGTTGGATCGTATGTAATGTAGGCCGATGAATATATTCACACACCTATGCTATCAGAAACAACATGAGTGAGAGCCCCGGTGCAAAAGTGCAGCAAGCGCAGTGTGTGTGTGTTGGGTGTCTTCCGCTATTCTAAGGGAGAGTTGCCTGAGCGGTCAGTCTGCTAAAGGGTCACAACATCACAAACACCGATCAACCAAACGGGGAGTCGTCCATTAAAAAGTGAACGCTGTGGTCTGCCATGACGCTGGCTCTGACGATGCAGCCGCCGCCCACAGCCGAGGAGCTGGAGCTCAAGCAGCGCGTGGCCGAGGCGCTCGCAAGCCAGGGCGTCTTGGGCAAGATCAAGGTACGCTCGCTGGCTCATCGTTATTCTCGCATGCTGGGTTAGGAGACGTCCAAGTTCTGACAGTTTTATTCATCTTGTTGACTGTGTAGGCTCAGCTTCGCGCGGCGGTCTTCCACGTCATACACGAGCGCGAACAGGACGACGAGCTGCTCGTGACAAACAACAAGCTGCAGGAGTTCAAGCACGACGGCGCACTGGCGCTCGCCATTGTGATGGATTTTCTCGCGTTTTTCCAGCTGGAGCACTCGCTCGCAGTACTCAGGACCGAGGCAAACGCAGAGAAGAGCGCTGGACAGGAAGTAGAGTATCAACAGCAGTTGAACAAGCTCTGCGAACGGCTCGGGTTGAGTGAGCAGCATTACAAGAGAGACTATGGATCGAAACAACACCAGCACGAGCGACTTCCTCTGCTGATTCAGATCCTGCTGCAGCAACCTCAGCAGCCCCCTGAGTTCTCAGAGACTTCGAAGGATCGTATGAGTCGAGATGGAAGGCTGGGTGAAGATGGCGCAAAATACACACAGAAGCAGAAGCAGAACCAGTTCACCAGCGATTTCAACTCTCCGAGTCGTCATAGAGCGGATGAATTTGGCGGGAAGAACGTGGCATTGGGTGAGAAGCACAACACCGAACGGGTCCCCACAATTGCTCCTACTGCTACTGGTAACAGCTCAAAGTGTGTGGATGAGAGAGCCAACGAGTCGGGAAGCGGTGAGGAGGAGGAGGAACAAGAAGCGTACAAGAATGCCACTAACAGTGGCAACACGAAAGACAAGCTGAACGCGAGCCTGGCAAAACAAGATGAGGACGATGATGAAGATGAGGACGAAGTTGTCAGCGGCTCCGAGTTGAGCGAGTCGATCGCAGAAGAGCAGTCAGCGAGTCTGAACTACAGCCAGGACTACGATTCTGCGAGCAAGGACGAGTCGGCGGATTTTAACGAAAAGAACGCAAAACGAGGCATTACTGCTGGTGGTGGCGCTAACGGGTTTGAAGCGAGTGTTCGTGATGCTGGGGTTCAAGAGGAAGAAGAGGAGGAAGAAGAAGAACACGAAGACAGTGGCGACAACAAGGATGGTGATAGTAGAAAAGAAGATGAAAAGGCTGAGGAGTCAGATGAAGAGGCTGCACCACCACCAGTGCCGACAACATTGTCGCCGTCACTACCACCAATCGCAGCATCTGCCAACAGCTCCAACATCACCAGCTCAAGACGAGGAACGCTGCTGGACGACGATGAGTTTGATGAGGAGCTCGAAGCCGCGCGCCTCAGCTCTCTGGATGCAAAGCTCAAGGCCATGGAGGCCGAGGACGAAACGGGCACGCTGCAGCAGCTCAAGGCGAGTCTGCAGATGGAGCTGCAGCAGGATGACGAGGCTTTGAAGAAGACGAGTAGTGGGGCTGGAGGAAAATCGGCCGATGGCGGCGATGATGATGATGATGCGGAGGAGCACGACGGGTACGGCAGCGATTTTGAAGAGGAAGAGGTGACCAGGTACGAACTGCACAACAAATGACCGGATTCGCATCAACCTCATCAGCTGGTGGCGGCATCAACGAAATGCGTGGCTGTCTGTGAGTGGTCTAACATTGTTGCTGTCCGTCCTAATGTCCTATTTAGTGAGGTATCGGACGACGAAGTCGGCTCTGTGTCCGACTTGCTCTCTGACAATGACGAGTCTCAGTCCCAAGGGCTCTCCACTTTAAAGCAGCAGGAACCACGACCACAACCACAACCTGAAGCAGTTCAGACGCTCCACGAAGACAGGCCAGTGGAGGACGAGAACGCGCTCAACAGCTACGACTACATCGAAGTAGTTGAGACGGACTGGTAAGAGGCTGGGAGACAGATCCATACAAGCGCGTCTATATTTTCATTGGGGTTCTGTGTTGGTGGCCCTTACACTCCAAGAGAGATATAATAATCAAGGCGCATGCGAAACTGGCTGCTTTGACTTGGACTTACTCTTCGTCGTCGTCTTCCTCTTCTTTTCGCGGCGCGATCTTCTTGCCGATGAGCTTCTCTGCGAACTCGCGGTCTTCAAATACCTCGGGGTGCACGAAGAAGTTCTTGCCCTTGGCCTGGAACGAGAGCATCGGGTGCATTGAGCTCGCAGGTGGCGACACGTCCGAGAGCTTGAAGTGGTGCTTGGTTAGCTGCGCGAAGAGCGTTACGGTCTCGACCGTGAGCTCCGGGTCGGCCACGCTCTGCGTGCTCTCGCCATTCGTGATCCACATGCGCATCGCATAAGGCTTGAAGAGCACGTGGAAGAGCGACGTCGTGCCCAAACCGAAGAGCTACAGTCGTACGGAATGGGATAATATGATGATAGAGTTGATTAGTGAACGCGGATACAGCAAAGCAAGCAAAGGTGTCGAGTTCCGCTCATTCATATAACGTACCATGATGGTGCCACACATCGCCCACTGAAGACGTGCATCGCAACAAACACAGCGCACCACGTTAGTACATCAAACAGCACAACTATATCAGCACTAAGAGGTCCCATCAGCCAAGCAAGCAATATACAGTGCAACAACTGCAGGACGCACCTTGCCAACCATGGAGGTTGATTGCTCGCTGATGAGGCAGAGTGTCGGCATGCCGATGGACGTGAGGATGCAGGACGTCACGGACACGCCCTTCATGAGGCGCACCGCGCGCGCCATTGGACCTTCGTACACGAGCACCGGCTCCAGCGGCTTCTGCGTCGCGGTGATGCCTTGGTCGTCTTCATCTTGCTCTTCGCTGTTCGCTTTCGCGCTCGAGGTCGACATGAACTTGGTGTGCGCGAACAGCGGCGAGGACGCAGAGACACTGTTCATTGGGAAAACAGCGACTGCGCAGCGCATCTGCAGAGGAGTGGCGCTGATCGCGAATCGCTGATGACGCGCCGCGGTGGCCACAGCGCGACGCGCGCTGCGCAGTCCGGTCATCATGCCTCTCGTTGCCATTTTTGTAGTTGCTTTCGGATTCCTGAGTGTTGTCTGTCAATCCACCACAGGTTGCTCGAGGCGCTCCACAGGGTGTGCTAAATTGTTTCATGTGGGACCAAAAATACGAGCATTTTTGTTAGTTTTTATTAATTTGTTCTGGAAACATGAATCTGCTTGTTAACTCTCTAAAAGCAGCGTGCTGATGTACTGATGCTATTGGTAAGTCAAAAGGTCGTTGGTTGTTCACCTCATTCAGAGCAATGCGACGCGAGATTTCGAGTCTTGCAAAGTGAGCTGGATGGCTGACACAGAGAACCATCGCGGTTGCAGGCAGCAACACACGACGCAAAAGGATTTCGTTACGCGAGTGCTGCGGAACGAAAATGGAAGATCATGCGGCGTGTGCGTTTGTCAGCAATAATGGCGCGTCCCAGGTGTGCCCTGAGTGTGTACACCTCGCTCATCAATGGACACATGGACAGTGGAGACCGCAAACTGTCTGTTAATTCGCATGAGGGTCATCATCTTCACACAAGAGTACACTCGAGCGCTTACTGTACCGAGGGTACGCGTAAATATGTACACTTGTACGAGCTCTTTCACGTGCACTCAAATAACTAAATTGCGTACTGTACGTATATGTACTGTGTGTGGACTTGTGTAATGCAAATAATGTGTGCAATCACAGCAACTGCAAAGCCGTGCGATTTCTGCTTCGCGCGTCAGACACCACAAGTGTTGCGTGTTGGCAGGATATTGTAGCTATGCTGCATCAATTTGCATCGCCACACTTCAATCCTTCACCTCCACACACAACCAAAGCACAACCAGAATACAAACCATCACGTAACATTACAGGCTCGAAGTGGCACTCGTGCTCTCTTCTTTGCGCGGGTTGTGAGATGTCGCGCACGCAGCACCAGCAGCGCAAGTCAACTTAGTTGCAAGCCACTTGCTCGTCCACATGACGCCACCTTATTGATCTTTGTGAGCACACTGGATAAAGCGCCAACCCGCCGGCCCTCCACCACCACTCATGACCAGCGCGAGCAAGCATCATCCTCGTCACCCGAACCAAGCAAGTCGCATCGTGGCGCCGCGTCTCCTGCGGCATAGTGAAAGCAAGTCAGGGGGAGGAGCAGTTGCAGATTTGCGAAACCTGACGCACGTCAGCGGCCCGAATTCTTTGTCGAAAAGAGCCATGCTTTTGAGGTTGTGGACCGCCCTTTTGATGTGGGTTTCCCGTTGTGATTCACACGCTCTTTTCCCCTCTTGCGCACGCAAGCCGAGCAAGTGCAAGTTTGCTTGCTCACCATGAGCAGCAATCTGCTGGCAACACCAAGAGTGCGCTTTGTTTGCTTGTTTGCTTGCTTTGCGTCCTAACAAGCCTTGATTTTTGCAAATTGCAAAATCAAGTGGCAAACGCCTTGCTCACCTTACTCACAAAACCAAACAAGTTCAACACACACACGCACACACAAGAATTCCTCTCGGCGAAGAGGCATCAAGTGTGAAGCTGTCTGGGATATCGGAGCGGAGGTTTTAGTCACCAGGTTTGGTTGGGGATAGGGAACGGCCAGTGTACCGTAAAGGCGCGCAGTGGGTTCATTCAGGTAGCGTACCCAGTGCTGACAGTTTCATAACCCCCTCATCATGTGTAACCCGCAATTGAGCAGCCACGCTTGACGAGAAAAGTCAAGTGTTCCGACGGTTTCAGTTTATTTTTCTACGGTATTCAATGGGTGGAGTGAAGAAGTCGCGAAAGCGAAGAAGACAAAGAAGCACAAACAGCCAGCCACGCATAATATATCCATGACTCCATTGCTATTTTGTTACCTGCTAGAGCGTTAAGTGTGTGTCCTGTTCTTCTTGCTTCCATTTTCGCTGTTGGTCTGAATACCCGCACAGGTTACGCCAGAATTGAACACGACCACCGCGGGTGTGACAGTGAAGCTCAGGCTTGAACAATGGGGGGAACAGAAGGCTCAAGCCGTGGCGCGCCAGATGTTGGTGATGAGCCGCGCTGGTTCCCCTGAGATTTGTATGGGAAATTGTATGCGCACTGCTGCCAATAGACAGTTACGCGCCTCCGCCATTTTCTTGCGCACCTCCGCAAGAGACTTTGGCACAGAAACAGGCCAGTTGATGCGAGAAAAAAGACGTCGGCGGATAGGGTTTGCGTACCCTTTCTACCTCTACAAAATTATACTTTTGCTACAAGCATAAATCCCACATTGTCACACGTTTGGCTCGCGTTTCCTCATCTAGTGTCCAGCCCATCTCACCTCTAAAATGTTATTTTCGAGTCCGAGCCAACCTCTATTTGAACAAATGTCCGCACGTTTGGCTCGGGTTTTCTAATATTGCGTCCACGAATTCAAATGCTGCTCCTTTTTTTCACGCCTGACACCTACTCTTGGAATGCAAAGGAGGCCTTTCGCATCGGGTCAAGTGGAATTGGCCTCACTCAGGCTTAAATAGTCAAGCAAAAAAACACAAAAAACAAGGCAACAAAATCGAAGCCGCCGCTTTTCCCGATTGCAGCCAAAATTGCAAAGCCGCCTTCCATTTTTCGCGCCATCTTTTTTGCCAAAGTGGCCCTTTCTATCATCAACTGAAAAATACGCTGCTTATTGTCGTCACACACAAAAATACACACGCAAAAGCAAGCTCGTAAAATACAGACAAGGGCAACGAACGGTGCATTCTGTTCCCCCGCCCGAGTCATATGCTTGAGACTCCAGACGTAATTCAGTAACAACCATTACACGTGCTGGCGACGACGTGTGCTCGTCAATGGCGACGGCAGCAAGCAAGCATATGTTTGCCTTTGTTGTTGCAAGTGTTGGTACTCGCACAAATCGAGGGAGAAAAATCGCGTTTTTTTCGAATGAAAATTACAGTACCTTCAGTACATATTTTCCTCCTCCCTCGAGCTTCTTTGCAAAACGGCTACCCAGTCGTGCATACTATTTCCACGCATGACAGTAAATTCTCTATATGCATATGAGCTGTTATTTTACGCAATTCAATTCCTGTTCTGACAGTGGAAATTCCGGCATACCTGGCTCCTGCAACAGAGTTAGCGTTAATTAAAGGCTAAAACTAACGGTAAGCAACAGACCCTTTCATCTGGACTACCTGTTGCCACCGATGCATCGTTCTTATTGCTTTGCTGTTGTTCATTATTCGTTCAGAGCAAGTTCGAGCTGGGAGGGAAGTAGGTAACACCAACGGACATGATGAGTCTTATGAAACTTATGCCATGGTTTGCGTGCCGAGCATGTTGCGAGATCGCAGATCGAAACCACTCAATCTGCAAATGTTTAAAATCTGCACTAAAGTTGACTATACTTGCGTATCGGAAACACGAATTGTCAACGCTGATGTCAGATTATTGTACAACGCGTGATTGACTGTGAGGCTCTTACCGGACTGGAACTCCGAGTATTTTGAACCGAATCGAATGTTGCTCGTTGAGCAGCATTATATTGGGTTTTGTATGCTGAATAATTTACTCACTTGCCCTGTTGCATGCATAAATTCGATACGCATGACTTGCTAATGGCATAAAATACCGAACAAGAAGAAAATAACAAAGCATGTGTTTGCCTATTCCACCCAATCACGTCAATCACATACAAATCGCCCTTCACAACGGAAAAAGAAGCACAAAGTGTGCGCGCCAGCAACAACAACAAACAAGCATAACCCCGCCCACAAGCAAGCAAACAGAAACAAACGCACGCGAACAAGCCAAACAAACAAGTAAGCAAGCAAGTAAACAAGCAAGCAAGCAAGACGCGCGAGGCTCGCACGCTTGCTCGCTCGCTCGGGACAAAGTGGATTGTGGAACTCGTCCGCCCGCGCGCACTCCCACCGCTCCCGTTCTTCCGTCGTACGCGCTGTGTACAGCCAGACAAGATAACCGCAGCGTAACCCCTCCAGTGCGGAATCGGGCATCTTCAACCCACAGCAGACAGGTAGCAGAGCGTCGACGCGCATGCAGCGCAAGATGACTGGAAACCCGATCGCCGCGGGCGCGGTGCCTCGCGACCACCACCACCAGCAGCAGCTCAACCGCCGCGTGCTCATGCAGCAGCAGCAGCAGGGACAAGGACCGTCGCCGCCACCACCGCCGTACGGAGCGAATCCGATGCAGCAGCATCACCAGCAGCAGAGCCCGCCGTCGTATCTCGGTATGAACGTGAACATGGGGCTCACGATGACGATGAGCGACATGACGTCGTCGATCCGTTCGTTTCCGCCGATGCTGCCGCAGCACCAACAACACCAACACCAGCAACAACAGCAGCAGCAGCTAGGACCCGCAACGTCTGCGTCGCCGTCTACGCATGACGGTAACTCGTTCTGGCGCACGTCGGGTATGGACCCAGCCGCTGCGTCTGCGTACGCGAAGCACAGCGGCGGACTGGAGCTCGAACTTGGCGACATTCTCGGAGGGAGCAGCAACAGCAGCAATTCGAACATGGACGACGCCGAGCGAGACGGAAATCCGGAGGGAGGAGACGTCACGATGTCTGTCATGAACTCGTCGTTTGAAGTGTCGCCGTTTGGAGACCACATGAACATCGGAAGCGGAGCAGTGGGGACGATGAAACCCGGCTACCACATGAGTACCAGCCAGCCGCACCCCGCTCTTCTGCGGCAGCAGCAACAGCAGCAGCAGCAGCAGCAGCAGCATTTAGCAGTACGGGGTGGTGGAGGAGGAGTAGCAGCATCAGTAGCAGGATCGATAAGCCAAGACGCAGGTAGACCCGGACGCTCCGATAGCAACGCTTCGAGTGTCGGAGTCGGTGGTGGGGATGGAAGCGCCTCTGAAAGCAGCGAGTACTCGCGATTCGTGGATTCGCGCGACGCACCCGACCTGAGTCAGCAGAAGATCGATGAGAAGAACGAGAAATGCCAGTTCCACAACTGTCCGAACCGCGCGCGAGTTTCCCAGGCGTACGGAAAGTTTTGCAATCGCCATGTGATTGTCGCACCGTGTGGGTTTCCGGGCTGTCGTGACAAGGCAATGCTGAACTCGTCCATGTGTGAGAAGCACTTACAGGAGGGCAAGGACGCGCTGCACAAAATCTTGGCGAGCCGCGCGCAGAATGTTCCCGTGTGCCGCACTTTCGGGTGTTTCAAGAACGACCAAGGACGAGGGTACTGTCGCGGTCACGAGAAGCTCTTGATGGCGACAGGGAGACTGCCGAAGCATATCAACAAGCGCCGTCTGAACAGTGCGTACACGATGTGCAGCTACCCGGGCTGTAACAAGCACTCGCAGCGGAATCACCTGTGTCGTACCCACGGCAACTTGATCACGAAGCAAGCGGAAGAGCTCTGTAGCCGGTCATCTGGAGAAACGTTTGAGGAGATCCTGGCGAGACTGCAGAAGGATGTACGGAAATGCACGAATCCGACTTGTACCAAGAACTCGCAGCGAGATCGGCTGTGTACAATGCACTATTATGAAAAGAACAACCTGCCACGCGATGGAGCCGCTAGTGCTGGTGCCGGCGCAGGTACAGAGCAGCCGAGTGAAGCGTCTTCTGATACTGTGGTGGTTTGTAGCATGACGGATTGCAACTTGCAGGCGGTTGCGAAAGGTATGTGCAAGTATCACTCTGGTCAAGGGCAGAAAAGTCCTGGTGCCGTGAGCGACAACACTGCCAGCGGGATTCGAGAGGTCGAGCGAACGCGGTGTAACGTACAAGGTTGTGCTCAGATGTCGTACACCTCAGGGATTTGTTTGCAGCATTTCAAGCAGCAGCAACAGCAACAGCAGCACTCGGCGCATGGTGGGAGGTACAACAATGCGATCTCGCCTTTTGGAGACGACCGCTTCAACGCGCCGATTGATCCGACCAACCCACCGCGCTCGAACATGGAGAGCTTCTACTCTGGCGTCGGCGGCAGCGCGTATGGCTCTTCGATGGATCCAAGCATGAGCGGTTATTCTGGTGTAGGTGGCGCAGGGAGACACCTCCCAGGAGGAGCTGGAACCGGAGGAGCCTCGTCCGATGTCGAAAATGAAGCCAAGCAAGCTTTGTTCACCCTAAATGGGAAACCAACTGATCCAGTGAGAGCATACAACACGCACGACGGTAGTGTGTCTCGGAGCGTCTCGAGTTGCACCAACCCGATTTGCAATCGCGAGGCTTACGGACGGGAATATTGCGATTCGTGCCAGAGCATCTTCTCTCCGCTCGTAGTGTCAGTCGGGGATTCTCTAGGTGGAGGGACTTCATATCCTTACTCCTCGAATGCCCAGCCCGAGCCTGAGAGCAGTCCTCAAGGATGGGGAGGCGCAGCGTCCCAGGCAAAACCCTCATCTGGTAAAGGAAGTGACACCTGCCGGATGAGTCAGTGTAACAATCCACGTGGTCCAAATGGAGGACTGTGCGAGACCCACTTCCGCTCATTTGAAGTTGGCGCGATTTCAGTGGATGCGCTCACCTTGCGGTCTGTTCAAATCAAGCAGCAGACCGAGCAGCAGCAGGCGAGTGCCCCTGCGACCGGCAATAGTGGCGGCAAGAGCCCGACTGGCGGTGGCAAGCTGAAGAAATACTTTTGCAAGACCGAAGGATGCGACAAGCAAGCTCAGCGGAAAGGACTTTGCAAGAGGCACTTTCGTCTGCAAGAGGAAGGGTCTTCTCAGAATGCAAGCGGTGAGCCAACGAGTGAGTTTGTCTCCCAGAACCAAACCAGTGCGGGTGCTAACCAGTCGTCAGCGACTTCGTGCCGCTTTTCTGGATGCGTACAGGTTGTTGACGGGAACTCGACGTTGCTGTGTCCGTTGCACGCAAATGCAAGCTTTTGCTGGCAGCCTGGCTGCGAGAACATTGTCAATGGACCCCAGTTTTGCGAGTTCCACTCGTATCGCAAGCAGTGCGCGTACGAAGGATGCACGTATCCTGCAAACCGAGATGCAAGCGGCTGCTCGAATCACGCGATGGAACGTCGATGTAGCCACGCGCATTGCGACAAGTTTACAGTCGGGACAACGGGTGATCGTTGCCGGCTTCACCAGATCAGCTGCAAGGAGGAACCTTGTGCCATCTGCGAGTTGCATGGCCTCTATTCTGCAACTGGGTTCAGCACCAGCAGCAGACGGCCCGGAGCGCAACAAAGTGGTGGCGGTGCCAGAAGCCGGAGAGCCAATTCCGAGAATATCCGAGGTGGTGGCAACAGCGGGTTCAGCCAAGCGAAGGCAAACTCGAGCGCACCGTCGTATCACGACCCTCGATTGCTATAAGAACTGAGGGCTGTCGGAGCGAATTCCCCAGTAGGTATGGTATTATTTTTCAGTTATAGCTTATTTTTTGCAGTGTGCTTTCGTTTAGTGCGTAGTTAGTGTAGGTAGGGTCTTCTTTTTTGGGTGAGAGTGTGAGGGAAAACAAAAGAGAAAATGGAAATGCCAGCGCGTTGGTTGGTTGGTAGGAGAGAAGATGAGGATGCAGGTGTCGTGGAGGTGGATAAGTATGTGTTGATGTTATTATATAGGTGTTGCTCTTGCTCTTGTTCTTGTTCTTGTTCTTGTTCTTGTTCTTGCTGTTGTTGTCGTGGATGTTGATCTGCAGATAGTGTCGAAGAGAGCTTCGTGGCTGAGCAAGGCTGTGCAAGATGTGCATGGTTGATACTACTTCTGGGTACTGCTTGCTTAAATAACGTTCTGGCCGAAGAGGAAGCGCAGCAAGCGCAGGTAGGTCGGCTTGAAGTGCTGAGACGGACTCGACATGATGAGCGCCATGGAGAGCGAGAAGAGCGCCACCTCGCTGTGCTTGACGTAGCGCACAACGCCCTTGATGCGCAGCAGCTGCCACACGGCCTCCATACCGCGCAGCAAGCAGTAGAGCATGAGTTCCGATCGGCGCTTGGGCGACTCGATGAACAGCGCGGCTCCCGTAGTGAACTACATTATGTAGACAGATAGCCAGACAACAAACACCGTGAGATGAGATGAGGCTACATGCAGGATCCACAAAATGGCGACGACTCACCCCTGCAGACCAGCCGCTCATGTGGAAATCGCGCTTGAACGTGTTGCGAATGGCGCACATGACTCCTTTCACGACCGTCTGGCGAGAAATGAAACGGAAGTGGAGAAATAAAACATTCGCGCGAGGTATCAGATATCAAGTCAGTGTGAATCATCAAGAAGCGTAGCCATTTCTCCACCACCCATCCAAATGAGCTCCTCAAAGTGAGCTCCTCGCCCGCCGGGTACGTAGTGAAATGGTACTGTAAAAAGCAGTTGCAACTGTGCATGCATACCTGATACGACGTGAGGAACACACAGGAGCGCAGCGCCGCGAGCGAGACGGTGGCTAAGAACGCAGCTGGCGCGGCCTTGAGCTGGTTCATCTTGAAGAGCAGCGCGGGGAGGAAGTGCACGGGGAGGTACATGGGTGCTGCGCGTCCCAGACCTCTGACCCACTCTTTCGCGGCGTGACCCGAGCATGTTTCCCTATTGTTCAGATGGCCGCAAACAACAAGTTATACATTGACTCGTTCATTCACTCAAGCACAACGGGTTGGGGGGGGGAGAACGCACGGGTGGTAGTGCGGCTGGCACTCCCGGAATGGGATTGCCACGCCTTCAGCGTCGACGCCGTTGATCAAGCGCTCTCGTATCGTGTGCTCGAGACCAGCATGGGTCACGTTGCCCATGTTTCGGATCCAGTTGGAGTAGCCCTGTGATCGCAGATCAAACCACATGCACACTACCATGTGAGTTGTCGCTGCAACGAGAAGTGGACAGCAGTCATACTCGAACACAAGGCGTACTTACATGGGACAGGGCGGCTGGTTTGATGAAGAAACCGTACATGATCGCAGAGTTGCTGAGCGCGAAGAGGAACTCGGTCGAGTACTTCCACGCAGGAATGACCCCCGACGCCGTGAGGTGGCGTCCGACAATGTCGAGCATGCGCACGAACATGTAGAGCGAGATGGTCGTGCGTCTCGACTGCGAGTCCAGCAGCAGGGTCAGGCCGGACAACCCGCCGGCGATCGCCAGGTTGGTCTCGTCTTTCTTGCCGCGCACGAGACGCGCCGCGATCTCGCTGAAGCGAAACACGCCGACGAGACTGCCCATGAACGCGCCGAAGCGCACTGTGTCTGGAAGCACGAGCTGTCGCAGCGCACTCGCGGCTCCAGACTTGAAGCCGCCCCACTTGCGAGCCGCGAGCAAGAGCGCAGTGAACGCCTTGGCGCCGTACGCGTAGATGAATGCTGCCAATCAAGAGCGAGATAGAAAGGTAGGTAGATAGATAGACAAAGCGAAAGGTTACAATCAGCCAATGTTAGCAAATGTGTACCCATTTTCACAGAGCATCGAATGATAGACGCGACCTACCTCGGATCGCAGCGCGCAAGGCGGCTTTCAGGTCCTTCTTCACTTCGTGCAGCGTTGGTGGCGTGTACTCGGTCTTTGCAGTCGTCGTCGTCACCTGCAGCGTCTCGTTCGAGTGCTCGGCATCACCTACGCCGTTACGGTCGTCATCGTCATCGTTCGAGTCATTTGAACCGTTCAGCGCTTCGCCTTGGGGGTCACTAGCCACGCCCGCGGTCTCGCTCCCCGTCTCTGGTTCCGTGAAGCTCGCTCGGGTGTTCTGGTCGTGCTGCTTCAGCGCATTAGCTGTGAGCTTTGACTGGTTGCCCGTGACATCAGCAGCTGCAGCAGTTGGCGCGGATGGTGAGAGCGCCGCCGAGCCGCCGCCCTCAATGAGCTCTGGAGGGAATACAGCCGAGTAGACACGCTCCATGATGCGTGTAGTTGCGTATCTGGGAGGGCTGACTGAATGGCTGGGGTTGGATCCGTGTGTGTGCTTGTGCTGGAAAATGCGCGAATGAAGCGTTTGGAGCTGTGGCTCCTATGCGCGGTTGCTCTCTGTATTAATAGTGAGTAGGGTGAGCGGTTGTCCATTGGTACAGGTCCACTTGCAGCACGTGCGCCACTGCAAGTGGGTGAGGCGAAGCGCAATCCAGAAAAAGGTTCGCGCGCGTGAGTGCGTGTGCGTCTGTCTGTCGGTCCTTTGGGATCATGTCAATATGAGATTGAGGAGCGATCAATCGATCGGTTGTTGATTGATAGCAGCCATCCGAAGACGCAAAAGAGGAGAAAATCTTTGCAATCTTGAAGAGAACGGCCTGTCTGCTGATCAATGTGTCGGTCTGTTTGGTTGATCAGTCAGTCTGGTTGTCTGATTCGATGTGTAATAGCAGCACGCCGGTCGTCGCGTTGTGGGCACTTTCGCTTTCCCGCAAGCAGCATCTTTGGTCGAAGTGAAGTGCCGAGACTGTTTGAGCGACACGATAGCACAGCCTGCACAACCCCCTAATACAAGGAAAGCCTTTCTCGATAAGGGAATTTAGTTGTGTTCCTCGGCCCCGAAATGGACTTCAGCAACGTTACTCGATCGGCCTCAGCTGGTCGGGTGGGCTGGACTAGGGTTGAGCTGGGACGAACATCAAAGGAGCCTTGTCAGAGAGGCGTTGCTTGCTCATGCCACAGAAAAATCGCTCTCCAACAGCGAGAAAATGGATTCAAACCAGTTACGGAGCGCGAGCATTGCCCCTCCATGTTCAAGAATACTCTGGGATGAATGGGAAAAAGGTGCAAGTTAGAATAGTATCTTAGCCTTTGTCTTAGTCCGCGGTTTGCTGACGGAAATGTCAGCGGATCCATTTCTCCAGCGACATGATAAGAGTTGAACGCGAGCTCCTGTTGGCCTTTCTACCCAGAGATCAAGATGACAGGCAACTCTGAGTGTACAAATCAATCAGTCCTGCAGACTGACTGGCGCATTTTCCCATCTATCTCGATGCCTTCCTCCACATTGCCCAGCCAGCTAGCCAGTCAGAGTCAATGCTTCTTCGGGTGCAATGTGACAGCGTGAAATGGATTCGCACTCGCATTTCCTTGATCAAGATGACAAACTTGGCGGATTTGCTTCCTCATTCAATTCGATTTGTCCAAATTAAAAGCTTTTTTTGGTGAGATGCTTGGAGACAATTGGTTGATTTTCGACTTCCAGGTCAGTCACGGAAGGCGCTGCGCACGCTCTCCAGGCTGCGGTTCGCACACAACAGCACGCGACGAACTATAGTACCCTGCTGCATCATATGGTGCTTTCCCATCAACATGGATTGAATGGAGGCGAGCAATGAGCGGAGTACTACAGGTACACTACTCGTTCGAAAGTATTCTTTTGTTGTTGTTTTTCTAATTCTAGCGGCGGGACAAACTGACTGACTGACGACAGATGCTAAGCGAAGCCGCAAGCACGTTTCACGTTTGTGAAAGTGTGTGAGCACCGTGAGCATCACATGTCTGCAAACGCTTGGTTGTTCTCTCACTGCGATACCCATATAAAAACACATAGAGATTAGATTCGGATTAGAACCAGCGAGAATGTAATGTTTGTCTGATTTGAAGGTGACGAAGCTGTGTAGCCATCACCACTGAGAGCTTGAGGGTTGACCTTGACCCTCAGCGAAATGAGTTATGCCACCCAGATGATTTCGCGCACCGAGCAAGTGAGTTGGTCCAGCATTAACTAGAACCAACACCGTGTACTTCAGGGATTCGAATTGTTCTTGGAAACACACACAGAGCACCGTTCGGTTGCATCAGGATTTCCATGTCTTTCTTGACTGACCTTGCAATTTTTCTGGGGGAGTGGCTCGTGATCAGCATGGCTATAGTTGCGGATGTTGATGTGCGGGTTAAACCCATCTGCTCATCTGGGCCAGACATTTGACCCAACAGATCACGTTTGTGTACAGGCCCTTCTTGTGTAGAAGACCCTTATTTTAACGAAAAACTACACTGATCAACGTCGTTCAGTGAACCGCTACATGCAATTTCCAAGTCAAACGCAGCTTTTGGCTCACTGAACGACGTTAATCAAACGAGTGGGTTACGGTCGATTTGATTAACGTCGTTCAGTGAGCCAAAAGCTGCGTTTGACTTGAAAATTGCATGTAGCGGGTCACTGAACGACGTTGATCAGTGTAGTTTTTCGTTGAAACTTATAGAAGAAATGAAGAGAGAAATAATAGAGGTCAAAACGTTAAATTGGAGGTTACGGTCGTGGCTCCATTTTTTTCGTAAATTCGAAATTCTGTCAAAATTCCGAAATGAAAAAACATTGACAAAATAGGAAGTCAGTCATTTTACCGCAAATCACTCGGCATTCCATATTCCACATTCCACATTTTGCACAAAGCGGAGCTGCGGCCCGCCTCAGCAGAACTCACTCGCTTGCTTCCGCTCTGTCCAAGCAAACAATCAGTCTCGACGGACCAAGTTGCTACGAGAGAGTCCTCTGCGTCGCTCGGGTTGGTGGCGTCTCCGCCATGTCTTTCTTTCTTGACTTGGTAAATGAATTAGAGTACCGATATGAACCAATTTTGTTAGTTTGAGACACCGGTACTGTAAGTATATACCGGTAGGCATTACGTCATACTGCAAATATACCGGTAAGGATTATCAGTACCGGTAAGCAATCCCTTTTAAAGCCCGTTGTGTTAAGACCGTCGCGTTTAATTAAAACCAATTTATACTTGAAAATAGAAACCGGTACCAGGACTGGATACCTTCAGTGACCAGTAGGGTTACAAACACATTTTCCCAAAATTACGCCTTTTTGTGCACCTACTTCCAGAAATTTGTTTTCAATTTATATTTTTGCAGATTTTGAGATAATAATTTTATTCTTCGAAAACCATAATAGAGAAACTAAATTCAGGCCTTGACTAGGCTATTACTTCTGAGTTCTACCCTAAACCTACGATTCATACCTTTTTCAGCATTTTTCAGCAGCAAATGGCTCGGAAAGAGCCCAGAAAGGGTGTGAATCTACGCGCTTAAGTCCGAAAACGTGTTCACATCCTTTCCGATACATTTGCTGTTTAAAGGGTGTGAATTGTGTGTTTAGGGCAGGGTAAAATCTCTTGCTACTTATATACCCTACCAACAATATCTGATAAATGTGATCTTTTAAGTGGGCGCAACCGCGCATTAAAGTGGTAGTTTTGGAAGTTTGCTCTCTCATGGCAACCACGACCCGTTATTACGCATTTGTATGGGCTTCTCTGTATTAAGGACGATACAATTCGCGACGAAAGATAAAATCCGAATGCTTCGTCGCGAATTGTATCGTCCTTAATACAGAGAAGCCCATACAAATGCGTAATAACGGATGACGGAAGGATTGGATTCGAGAATGTATCAATGATGACTCTCTTTTAAAAACGCTCAAACCCTACGCGCCAAACCCTAGGCGGTTTTTATCAAGATGATGGCCAAAACCCGTCGAAAAGCTTTGATTGGGATCTAGGATGTCCCGTCGATGACGTCGTGTCTATTTGATCAAACTGCGGATTCTTCGGATTCTTCAACCTGAGGACGTGCCTTCGATTTTCTATTGGTCCCGTCGATGACGTCGTGTCTTTCTGCAGCATCGTCGACCAAACAAGTCAACTAAACGGACGGAAGCCGCGATCTGTGCACGCACACACACGTGATCAGATCCTTCTCCACCAGCAGACGAAGAAGCACGAAGGCGTAGAGGCGAGCAGCAGCAGCAGCAGCAGCAGGAGCAATGGAGCGCGTGTACTCGGCGTTCTTCACGGCCGACCGGCCCAAGAAGAAGCCCCAGCAACAGCAGCAGGAGGAGGAGAAGAAGAAGGAGACGCCGTTGACCGCCGAGGCACTCGAAAAGCACAACGAAACCCAGGAGAAGCTGAGCCAGGACGCTCTGGACGCGCGCCAGATCGACGCCGTGCTCGTCCACTATGACGACGGCGATGGTGGTGAAGAGGGTGGTGACGAGGGTGGCGAGGACGCACGCCGGAAGAAGAAAGGAGGAAAAAGCGGTAGTGGGTCCAACGACGAGCATGTAGCGGCACACCGCCGGGAGCTCACGCAGCTGACGCTCAATTACATGGAGATCAAGCGTGACCTCAAATCCGCATTCAAAGCCGCGCTGAGGGGTAAGAATGAATGTGTTTGTGCGGGCGATCTTGCAGCAGCTATTCAAATGGCTAGGATCGCGCACAGAAACTGACGAGATGTGTTTGATTTCTTTTGTGTGTGTGCAGTGTTCTTGTACGCGTACGGCGCAAAGGCGTTCACGGCGCTGCTGCTGGCGTCGCGAAAGTGGAGCTCGATGGAGTACGGATACGTTGACGCCGTGCGGCTCTTGCTGCGTCTCGACACGATCCGCTTTGGCGCTTTCTTTGGAAGCCTCGTGGGCGTGTTCCGCGTCACGGAAATCGCAGCGCGCAACGCTCGCGGCAAGAAAGACGAGAAGAACCTCGCGATCGCTGGTACGTACGTCAGTTATGTGGTGGATATACCAAGCTTTGTGTGGATGGATGGCTTCTGACAAGATCGAGTCTGTGTATGATAAACTATAGGCGCAGTGTCCGGACTGACGCTCCTCGTGGACTCCAAGGACCGCCGAAGCACCATCTCGCTCTACATCTTCGTGCGCATGCTCGACGTGGTCGGACGCCACCTCACATCCACGGGCGTGTTGCCCGCGTGGGAGTACTCGTCCGAGTTCCTCTTCGCGCTCAGCAACTCGGCGATCATGTATGCATTCATCATCCAGCCCAGCTTGCTGCCAAAGGTACCTCTTTTTATATCAGTCATTGTTCTAGTCTACTATTCATGTCTAACGGTTCTTCTTGACATGAATGGTGTCATGTATTTCTCCTTGGCAATCTGTAGAGCTACTACAACTGGATTTTAAACATCGGGGCGGTGACGCATCATGGGCTCGAGTACACGATTCGCGACCGGCTCTTCGGCGCTGTTGATGAAAACGGCGTGCCTGTCCCGTTCCGCGTCTGCCAACCGCATTATCATGTGTATGTGCTTGTCTGGCCACCATGCAGGTGCTTCATGACTACCCACCAAATGCTGCGTAGCTAACACTGTGTTTTGCGTTTGTGTAGCGAGTCGTGTATGACTCACAACGTGAAAGAGTGGATCCATGGGCTGGGGCGAGCAGCGCAAGTGTACCTGCCCGTGCACATACTGCCGGCGCTGATCTTTCGCTTCCAGCAGATCAAAGGCGCGCCTCTGTCGTCTGCCGGAAGGATCTCGTACGCCGCGCTCTGCTCATGCCTGTTTCTGACATCCTACCAGGTGAGTTCCTACTTATTGTTGGCTTGGTGGCTTCATAGTGATCAGCCAATAGATGCATATGCTAACGTTTATTATTTCCTTGAATGGTACAGACTATCGTGAAATTCATGATGTGCACGATCCGCAACACATTCCAGCGGGATTTCCACATTGCTGGCTGGATATCTGGGGTATGCAATACCTGCCATTCTGCGTCCCTCAGTGGAAACCATTGTGATCTCATCCAAATTGTGTGCTTGCGATTGTTACAGTTCGCTACCGGTGCGGCGCTGTTCCTCGAGAACCGAAAGCGCCGGTCGGAGCTAATGCTCTACTGCCTCATCCGCGCGCTCGACATTGTGTGGCAGCTGCTCAAGCGCCGCGGACTCGTGCGCTACGTTAAGCACAGCGAAGTGGCCCTCTTCTCGCTCTCGCTCGCCGCGATCATGTCGAGCCCGCCGGAGCACTTCAAGCCCACGTACCTCCGCATCCTGCGCTTCGTTTTTGGTCGCAACATTATTTAAAAGAAGAGGTAGGAGGAGCGTAAAAGCACAAAAGAGCGCGCGCGCGAGAGAGAGAGAGGAACTGTGGCATCCCATCAGAAGAATGAAAGACAAGAAATCGTGATGCGCAACATCTCGAAAATGGTCCATAATGACACCACTACAGTGGAAAGAAAATCAAGGTAGGTTCTTCGTGAGGTGGGGAGTAGTAAGCACCCCACCAACCATTGTATCGGATACATATTGGCAAATGGAAAAATGGAAAAATGATAAAACTCGCATTCACCTTGTTTACAAATGCAATTGATGCAACCTCTCTGTCACAGCCTCATCCATCACTCAAGCCACTGGGCACTCACTCATTCTGCTACCCTTCGCGCTCGAGGATGAAGATGTCGAGCATGCGCTTGGCCTCCACAGGCTTCCATTGCGGCACCAGGTGGCCCGCACCCTTGACCGTCACATATCTCAACCCCTTGAATTCCTCCACGAAGCCGCCGGTCTGCTGCGTGCCGTCCACCTCGACCATCCATGGAGCGCGCTTGCCCTCACGCTGCAGATTGAGCGACTCGACAGCCCAGAGCCCGCCGATGAAGTCGCAGACCATGTCGGCGTCACCGTGGTAGATCACACCTTCGACGCCGTGCGTGAGAAGGTACTTCCAGATCGGCGTCACCTGCGACTGCAACGTGCTCGAGTAGTCGAGCAGCTGCGCGTTGCCGAGCTTCTCCTGGTCGATGCCGAGCAGCCCCGCGCTCATCTTCATCGACGACGTCGTGAGCGCGTCGCCGTACCAGCGGTCGATCTCCTTCTTCGTGTGGAACGCGCTACGCACCTCGTCCAGGTTAAAGTAGACGTCAAGCTGCGTCGAGTTGAGGCACATGGTCATCGGGTTGCCGATTGGGTGCGGAAGCCCGTTCTGCGGGGTCATGAGTGCCTGCATAAGCTCCTTCACGCCCTCTTCCGTGGTCCCCGCGCACGTGCCGTACACGTTGTACATGTTGATGTGGTTGAATACGAGCTTCGCCATGACGTTGAGCGTACTCTCGCTGCACTTCGGGTCCGCGGCCGGGTCAAAGAAGCTCGCACTCGGCTGGTACTCCTGGAAGTGTGGGCAATCGGACCGCACTTGCTGGTATTCCTGAGTGCTGATCAAGCCGTGGTAGTACGCGTACAGGATGATTGAGAGCCCCGAGAACTCGTTTATGCCGTTGCCGACCACAAACTTCTTGAGGTTGATCTTTGGCAAGTCGCCCTTGAGGTTGCCGTTCACGATTGCGCGCGCGGTCGTCGGTACGTAGATGCCGCCGTAGCTCTCGCCCGAGATGATGAAGTCGTTCTCGCGCAGGTGCGGGAACTTGGTGAAGAATTGCTGGAGCGCGTCGTACAGATCGTCGGCCTGCGAGAGATCGTCCGCGACGTACACGCCACTCGAATTGTAGCTGAAGCCCACGCCGACGGGCGACTCGATGCAAAGTAAGTGCGCGTTCTTGTTCCACGCGTACTCGTTCACGCGCACGCTCTGTCCGTCGTCGTTCACGAGCAACGGACCGTTCTCAGTGAAGCAGCCCGCGAGTGAGCTCGCACCGGGGCCGCCGTTCAGCCAGAGCAGGACCGGGTCCTTCTCTAGCACTTCTTCACTCTGCGACTCGGCGAGGAAGTAGAACGCCTCGCCGCCGTTGGCGAGCGGCAGGTAGCCCGAGAACAGGCGCGCGCTGTAGTCGTCCGGCTTGGCGATCGAGTCGACGATCTCGTCGTCTGCGCCTGGGAATAACGAAGACGAAGCTGACAAAGTCACTGCCGTCGCCAGCGCATCGGCGTTCAGCACGAGGTCCTTGTCGGTCACGCTGCGCATCGACACGTCGCTGGCGGTGCGCGAGAGCATGAGATTGCCGGCGACCGCGAGCGTGACGATACAGAGCCCCGCCTTGACGTAGCGCTTGGCGCGCGCCGAGAGGCTGTAGCTACGATGCGCGCCGCTAGTGCCGGTGGGGCTCATGATGCGCGTCGGGATGCTGGCCGTCAGCGGCATCGACTCGTTCTGGCGTCCGCGCATATTGGTGGTAGTGCTGATGGTGATACTTGCGCGTGACTCGATCTTGATGGAGCTCTTTGTCTGCGAGTGCTACCGGTGGAGCAACTTGGCGAATGACACACTCACAACAAGATCTCGACCGAAGGACAAATAGAGAAGAAGGTTGGGCTGATGCGGATCAGCCGAGTCGAGATTTGTATGGCGTCGAACTCAGGAGACTCAGGAGGGGCAACGTGCTTGGTGTTCAACGTCAACAACTAGTGAACGGATGATGTAACGGCGGGACAAAGTGGAAGATTACGGTACTTTTTCGAAGCGCGTCCAGAGAACCCGGAATCCTGTGACGTGTGAGCACAGCAGGTTTGTAAGGATTTGCATCCCTTCACAAACAAATGCACCTTCAATGTTGCACAAATGGGGTTCCGTTGTGGACGAGTTTTGCTGCACAGGACCAGCAACATGAGCACAACACCAGCAATTAGACGAGCAATGGTGATGCACAGTATTCGCTTTATTGACTTTGCTGCTTTTCGCAGTGGCTTGAAGCAACATTTGCATGAAGCGAAGAACTACGATTGACTTGGCTAGTGGAGCGAACCTCGCAAAGCGCCACATACACTCTCTCTTCAACAGTGTCTTCTAATTTCTTGACACTGTCTGTGCGTGATCGCCGAGTGGGTTGGCTGCAACCAGGAAAGCAGACTCGAGTGCGTCGACGGACACACAGACTTAGACTTAACCTGGAGGCAGGAGCGTGTTGTCGAACGCGTCGCCGTCGGCCTCATGTAATAAACTGGACGTCGCGCCTTCGAATGTGAGGTCGCCGAGGTTCTCGCCGACGGTTGTGCTGCGCGCCATGGCGATCACGCCACTGCGGTGGATCTCCGTGATGCCCAGCGGCTTCATGAGTTCCAGGAACGCCTCAATGCGTCCAGGGGTGCCCGCGAGTTGCACCATCACCTGGTGTGCGCGCACGTCGATGACCTTGGCGTCAAAGAGGTTTGCGAGCTCCACTACTTCTGCCCGAGAGCCAGGCTCTGTTTCAAGAGAGAAGAGAGAGAGAGGAACATGATCAGTCTACCTGTTCATGATGCCTGCAATGACTAGACAGAGAACAGCTAGACGTACTTGTTGTGGAGACCTTGGCGAGCATCAGGTCGCGCTCAACGTAGTTCTTCTTGGCTTCGTTGCCGCTGCTTAGAATGTTCACGACCGCGACGTGCACAACGTCCTCCAGTTGCTTCTTCATCTGTTTGAAGTAAGCGCAAATAAACAGCCCAGCGTTAGTCTCGATTATGGCAAACTCAAGCACGTTGTACCAGTGTCTCTTATCCTAGAGACTTACGTTGACGACGCTCTGGTCCGTGCCGTTGACAACCACGGTCATGCGCGAGAGCTCTTCTACTTCGGTGCGGCCCACGACCAAACTATCAATGTTGTAGCCTATCATCCATTCATCAAACACAGCACCAGCCAGCGTCAGCATACATCACGCTCAGCAGGAACAACAGAGAAGCGATGGCATCATTGAACGCACCACGCGCAGCGAAGAGGTTGGCGATCTCCGCGAGACAGCCCGGCTGGTTCACGACAAGCGCCGCGATCACGTGTCGGCGCTCCGTGCTGAAGAAGCGCGGCTTGACGGTGTGGCTGGTGGCGACGGCAGCCGAGGCCGCGCGCCGCTGCGTGTGGAGCGAGGTGAGGAGCGTGCGCTTGAGCATCGCGGAGCAGTAAGTGGAATAAGCGAGTGCTGCGGTGGACAAAGAGCTCGTCGTGATGCTTGACACTGGGTCGCTGTTTGTAGCTCTTCAGGTTCAGGCTGCCAGTGACCGTGAGATCCTTCCGGCAGCACGGAGCTGTTCACACGATGCGCAAACACATTCAGGTGACTCCATCATTCGATGTGATGTGTTTCAAGACCATATGGTAAGCTTGGATTTCGTATAGGAGCTTCGAGAGTTTGAGCAGTACAGCAGTGAGTATCAAAATGAAATGTTTAAAACATACAGTTTTAAATCTGCTCAGCAGATCACAATAGGAACAATCCTCGGCTGGGATGACATTGTTAAGAACCGAAACTCGCAACCAAATCAGGAAATGCCATCATTTTGCTTCAACTAAGTTATCGAGCCGAACAACACCAATAAGCAATGCTTGGGGCGAAGGCGACACTGCTGCTGCTGCTGCTGCTGCTGCAGCTGTGCGCAGGAGCGACCGCTACTGCCGCTCCCAACGCGCGCGCAGAATCGAAAGGGCCCCTCGTATATGATCCCGCAGTCACGGACTTGTCTACGTTTCTCACAAAAGCAGAGCGGGGTCCACACGCGGTGAAGAAAGAAGATACGCATCCTGATCCAGCAGCTCCACAACATCGTCAGGGTGGAGATGGTGTCGATTTGCAGGCGCTACTGGGGAATATGGTACGAATGAAAGACGCCCTTGTGCATGTTATGGTATGCTAGTATGAGTGTTTGTTTGTCGGAGTGTTTGATGCGTGTGTGGCATTCTTCCTAAATACAGTCTATCCGAGAGAAAGCGGCGCAGATGACTCAGCTGGACATCTACTCGATGGTGAACGGCGACATTCGCGACCCCGAGAAAGCGCTGAACAAGGACGTCGTGACCAAGTACGCCAAGGCGGGCATCGGCTCGATCCTGAATGCGCCATTCAACGGACGCATCACGGACGGCCGCACGGGCTGGAGCGCTCCCGAGTGGAAGCGCATCATCGAGCAGATCCAAGCCATCTACCGCGAGCACAGCCAGACACCCATGATGTATGGCATCGACACGATTCACGGCGCGACGTACGTCCGTGGGGCGACTCTATTCGGACAGCCGATCAGCGCAGCGTCGTCGTTCAACCTGGACTTGGTGTACAAAATGGGCGAAATCGAAGCGAAAGACACGCTGAGCGCCGGGATCCCGTGGATCTTCAGTCCCGTGCTGGGCATCGCCGTGCAACCAAAGTGGGCTCGTGTGTACGAGACGTTTGGGGAAGACCCGCACCTGTCGTCGCTCATGGGTGCGTCGATCATTCGCGGCATCCAGAGCACGGGCAA
Source organism: Globisporangium cylindrosporum (assembly GCA_038050675.1). Taxonomy (NCBI): domain Eukaryota; phylum Oomycota; class Peronosporomycetes; order Pythiales; family Pythiaceae; genus Globisporangium; species Globisporangium cylindrosporum. Next base: position 2,699 of record JALBZD010000060.1, on the reverse strand, counting down.
GGTCGCTGCGTGTATGAAGCACTTCATCGGATATTCGAACCCGACGTCGGGCTTGGATCGGGCAGACAACGTCATCTCGGATTGGGACCTGGTGAACCACTTTGCGCCGTCGTTCTTAGCTGCGGCCCGCGCGGGCGTGAAAACCGCCATGGAGTCGTACATCTCGATCAACGGGGTGCCTGTAATCGCAAGCCGCAAGCTGCTCACGAACCTACTGCGCCACGACATGAACTTTGCGGGACTGCTCGTCTCAGACTACTCGGAGATCGACCGGATGCAGCAAGAGCACCACTTGGTGCCGACTGTCGCGGACGCCGTGCGCGTGTCGCTCTCCGAAACCTCGCTCGACATGAACATGGGGCCAAACATGGACGATTTCCTAGGAACGGTTGAGGGGCTCGTGAAGAGCGGTCAACTTCCTGAAAGCCGCCTAGATGAATCGGTCTTGCGAATCCTCTCACTGAAGAAAGACCTCGGACTGTTTCAGCAGCACACTGGCGATGGTGGTGGTGAGAAGAAGAAGTCTGAGACCCCGGTGCTGTCATCATCATCATCACCGCCTATGTCTGAAGTCGGGAGCCCTGAAGACCAGGAAATCGCGCTGCGACTCGCGCGCGAGTCGGTCATTTTGCTCGAAAACCGCAACAACACGCTGCCACTGCGCATTCCTTCACCTTCAAGCAAGAAGAACACGAGCATCTTCATCACTGGCCCGATCTCCAACAACAAAGGCTACATGTGCGGCGGCTGGTCGGTTTTCTGGCAGGGCTCGTCGAATTCGTCGTATTTCCCAAACGGCAAGACGTTCAAAGACGCGATGTTTGAGAAAAGAAGCGAGCATTTGCACGTGCAGCACTTGGATGTCGTCGATGTCGATGGGCACGTCTCGGGTGAAGAATTCGGGAAAGCGCTGGAAATTGCGTCCGAGAGTGACTACACGATCGTGGTGCTTGGCGAAGGCAATTACGCGGAGAAGACTGGCGACATCGCAGATCTCTCGCTGCCGTTGGGACAGCGTAAGTATCTGCACTCGCTCACTCAGCTCAAGCACACCAAAGTGATCGTTATATTGGTCTCTGGCCGTCCACGACTTCTTCACGGCGCGCATGACGGCGCTGCAGCGGTTCTACTGAGCATGTTGCCCTGTGAACAGGGCGGACAGGCACTCGCTGATATCATCTTTGGCGATGTGAACCCGTCTGCGAAGCTCCCAATCACGTACCCGATAGCTGACGGCAAGATCTTGCCGTACTTTCACCGCGTGAACACAATGTGCCAACCCTGGGACGAGTGCCCGGTCGAGTGGGAGTTTGGCTACGGCTTAAGCTACTCGTGCTTCAAATACTCGAACCTCACGCTGAGTGCGACCCACGTGCAGGGTAAGACCGGGAAGCTCCACGTTCAAGTGACGCTGGAGAACCCGAGCGACCGCGAGGGCAGCGAGGCGGTACTGCTCTTCGTCTCCGAGAAGTATCGGTTGGCGGCGGTGCCCGAGAAGAAATTGCTCAAGAGATTTCAGAAAGTGAAGCTCGCAGCGCACGCGAGCATGAGCGTGGAATTCGTGTTGGTGGAGGAAGACTGGAGCTACTACGAACCGCATATTGGCGGCGGCTTCAAGACCCGCTTTGAAGCGGGTGAGTTTACAGTTTCCATTTTGCAGAGCCTTATTGGTGAGGAAGACGAAGCGGCTCCGTCGAGGCATTTGAGTGGCGGTATTGCACGCGAGCAGAGTGATGTGTTTGATGTGCTGCCGAGTCGAGACGGCGGTCGCTCAGAGCCAGAGCCAGAGCCAAAGCACAGTACGCGACCAGCAAAGACGGCGAAGGTTGTGTCGTTGAGTGCGACGTTCTTCGTTGTCGAGTGATTTTTCATGGAGAAGAGCTCTTCGTTGGCGACGAAAAGAGCGAACGTATCTAAGTTGCCTCAATGCGGAGCTTTCAATGTGGAGGGTACAATGAACAAGTGGGATGTTTTGTTTTCTTGATTGCATGAACCCAGCAGCCTCCCTTAAGACTAGGAGTGTGGAAGAGTGTGCAAGAGTGTGCAAAGCTCGATGAAGCTGACTTGCTTTGTCTTGTTGTGGTCTCGAGTGACATTTTGTGTGCATCATGATGAAAGCATGGTCTCATGATCCAATCGCTATCTCTTTGTTGCGGGTGTGTGCCTGCTCAGGAGAACAAAACTGACCTTTGGTGTTTCTTGCTGAAATTGACAATATTTGAGCTGATGGAGGAGTTTTCCAGCTGCTTTCATTGCTTGTATATGGTCGAAAGAGCATTTTATCTTTGTCACTTCTCACAGCTCCTTATTTTTGCACGAATTGTCGCCTCGCCTTTGGGTCACTGTTCATTCAAGGGGTGGCACTTGGCCACACGACATGCCTGGGCACTCTCCCGAGGCACTTCACGTGTTTGTAGTACAGACACCATTCTCATTACTAACCACCTCAAAAACAAGATACCCTCTCAAAAGCGATACTCGTCATTCAAATAGCTTTACTAATACCCTAAAATGCATGTCAAAGGCGGCGCCCTTTATTTGAAGCAGTTTCAACACACACGCGTAATTACGTGTACAGACAACACCCTCAAATTGATACATCACTACTATCACATACCCCTTCAAAAACGATATTTATGTGTAACACCAATTTTCCGGTATTTCGAATTTGGTTGGCGCGCAATTCAAAACCAAGAACG
>JALBZD010000006.1:0-141408 GCA_038050675.1 Globisporangium cylindrosporum | reverse complement strand
GTTTGTTTACACGAAGTGAAACTGCGTAAAAAAATGTTTTATACTTGTCTTCGCTATTGGTAGACCGAAGTTGTGTCACTAAAGAAACAACTTTGGTCTACCGATGTGAAGAATAGAACTGGGGCTTCTTGAGCGAAATTCGGGTCCAAGCAACAATATTTGACAACACCAAGAGTACACATCTAACAACTTTTCAGCTCTCACTTACGAAAAGGCAACCCATAACTGAGACGTGACCCATTTCTGCTCAAAACTCCTTAGCCTCACGCGAGCAATGAAACTGCCAGCAGCGACTACGTGGAGGCAGCTGTCGCCATCAACTCTGTTGTCGAGTCCAATGCCAACACCAGCACTGTAATCCACGATGATGGAAGAAACGAGTTTTCGACGCTCTTCATCACGTGGGCGGAATCCATGGAGCCGACGAACATGTACCAGCACGAACCCTTGAAGCCGGGACGTAGAAAGGGAAAGGGAGATGCCGCAAAGTGCTGGTCGTTTAGAATGCGCGTCAAAAACGCGTTTTACTCCGTTTGTAGCCATTTAAGATCAGCCAGACAACCAGCACGAGAATTTGGAAGGCTTGCCAGTTGGCATTTGAGCATCACCTCAGTGATCAAAATTCACCCAACTATGAACGAACGAACTGCACCAGAGACAACCTTCAAAATTGATTTCCACTCAAAAATATTTTTCAACCATCAAAATGATGCAGCCATTTCCTATTCTACATACAGTAGGAGATGGTGAAAGGCAAACCTCAAACGCTGAATGGAGATGGATGGGTGAAATCAGTCTCGTGCCATGTCAGTCAACCTGATGCCCTGCACCACTGAGCACTGACTGTACCTGCATAGCTAGAGGTGCAGTCGTCTGCACAACCCCTGACTTGAGCGGCAATTGAAGAAACGCGGAGGCGTTCGTTTGGCAAATCGGACTCTAGTTTCATTTCCCGCCAGGAACACAGGGCGACTAGCTTTGGCTTTCTTGCTATAAAGTCAAAGACCCTGTCAGAAAACCAAAAAATGTAAAGTCTGTGTTGTGAATCTGCCGGCGCCGCGCATCCAAGCACTCACTTCTACCCAAATGGCTCTCTCTCTCCCCCCCCTCACGTTATAGGCATCCTGTTTAGCTGTTCGCGGTTGCAAGCCTCGGCTTGCAATTTGTAAAGCAAGCTGCCCCGTATGTTGAAGAATCTGAGTTTATGATTACTGTACTGGTGCTGTTGTGTGGACTCTGGGGGATCAATTCGTTGATTGGAGATGGATGCACGCACATCAGTGCATCAAGCGATGGGTACAGCATTGCGGTCCTTCGTTAACATACTGGTAGCCTAACAAAGGTCTGTTTGTGAATACAGTACCCATTGATCAGCTGAACAACGAGGAAGAACGCGAGCGAATCTGGAATCCCAGAGGTCACGGAGGTTATAGAGCCAACTTCTTGGGGGTGTATATCACTGCGCATACTGTACTGAAGGAATCAATTCCTCCCTTGCACAAATCCAACGAGTGCCACTCCTTTACCTTACACACTCCAACTGGCTTGCCGATTGATTTTTTTGCTGTGGGTGGTCGGCGCAACAATTGCAGCTGCATGCAATGTTGACGCAGAAACGATCGGTTTCGAGGCTCTTCTTCGCTTTGCGCGGTCGCGAATGAAAACAAAAAGAGTCAGACGACCGGTGAGTTTTGATTGGCTAGTTTTAAAGATTCGGGATGACTCACATGGGTACAGTCGAACGAACGGACCAGCACGAGTTGGAGATGAGGAACAACTTGAAAGCAAGGGGATGTCATCAAGTGCTGGTCGTCTAGAACACACGTCACAACCTTTCGGCATTTAGATCTGACAGCCGTTTGGATCCACCAGGCAACCAGCACGAGAACTTGAGGAGGTCTTTCTCTCATCGCAGTTGGTAATGAGCATCTCCTCATGGGACGAAGAAGCGACAATAGTTTCATTTCAACTCGAACTGCTGGGGATTTTCTTTCGTTGGGGTCGGCTCTTACGATACGTTTTTGTTGATTGTCAGCAAGCCCTTTGCAAAAACATACATAGTAATACAGATGGTGACTCCAAAACTGAATGGGGATGGATGAAGAAAGTCAGACTTGTGTCAAACTGATGTACCACACCAGTAAACACAGTACGTACGCGGCTGGAGACACAGCCGTCTGCACAACGACCGACTTGAGTGCGTGGCAATAAAGCTAAGGACTTTTATAGGCAGCAACTACAATTCTTTAGTTGTGTTACCTGCCATGGCTGTGAATGGCGAGGAACTGAAAGTGAAAAGGAGAGAGATGTGGAAGTATCGTAGTGACTTCTCGACCAGAACGACCACAACTCTTAACTCTCCTCACACACAAGTACCCTTGCTCAGTCGCACCAATTCTCTCTCTCTCCCTCCCTCGCACTCTCGGGATCTGCGTTGTTGTTGCAGCTAGGAGCTCCGATGGATCGTCCATGAGCTGTCAAAGCGCGCGCTGTACTTGTTTTGCAGGGAATATTGTTTGGGAACAAGGTGAGCTTTTCACAATAAAGAGTCGGAAAGCAGATGGACGCACAATCTTGGCATTCAGAACAAGCATGCACGCACAATTGCCACGTCCATTGTGGTTGGCTGTTTTTGATAAAACTCACATGGACACACTCTAACGGACCAACACAGTAGTGGCGTAACGGGGGAAGCATAGGAAGAAGGGGGATGCCGCCGTGCTGGTCGTCTAGGAAACGCCTGTTCACCTTTTCGCCACGCGTATATGTAGCCATCTGCCTTGACCTGGCAACCAGCACGAGATTGATTGAGTGGGGCGGCCTTTCTCCAAGAGCAGCAGTTGGCTCGAGCACAAGGAAGAGCTGGTGGTGGCAAACGAACGAGTTCGGATTGTTGTTTTTGCGAGCATTTTTCAAGCTATTGTTGGTGCAATAAACAAAATGGTACCATTTCTTCAGGGTTTGTTGTGGAGATGGTGAGAGGACAACCGAGCTATCCTCGATTTTGAACACGCCAATGATAACATACTAAACCCAAACTGAGTGGAGATGGATGGATGGATAGATGGATAGATGTCAGCCTGTCATGCCTGTCATGCCACTACCACACCATGTACCTGCATTTGGGGGGTCGCACACTTGCAGTCTAAGAAAGCACCATTCCTGGCAGCAAATGAAAAAGCTGCAAAGTACTGGCCGAACAAATAAATCCATAATTTCTCACCATGGCAACGGTACCTTCACAAACAGCAGATTGAGAGAACCAGGTCATGCAAGGCAAGGGTGGGTATGACTGACTTGTCGACCATAACAACCGCAACTCTGAGGGTGTTTCCCAGCTCCTCCTCACACTTGTTCCCCCGTCTCTTTCTCTCTCTCCCCTGCTCAGCAAGCAACTCGATGGCTGCTGCGGGGGGCAAGGGGGCCTTCGAGCTGGCAGTTACAGAGCATGAATGCAGCACGCTTCGCAACTCCCGTTTCACAGTGTTCCAATACTGAGATCAAATGGTTGTTTGTGTGATAGCATTTTTTTTAAAGTTTCACAAAGATTCGATCTTGTTAAATTTAGCATAGCAAGCTCCATAGTTCTAAAAATGAGGTTGCGCACCAAGCAAAAATTACTTCCAAAGCTCGCGAACGAGAGACCAGCGCTCGGGAATACTGGAAGCAACTCTCCAGCAGTACCCAAGGATGCTTGTCTATTGTCCATTGTATTCGATAATAGCCGACGGATTGCTGGGCTTCAGCATGACATTTTTCTCTCCATAAAGAGAAACTGGAGCTTGCATTTCAAAGCGCGAAATACCTGTGTCGAGTCAGTCGCGAAACAGCAAGAATTAACTGAGAAAAACACTTGCTGGTTCATCACGTCACTATTCTGTTGTCGTGGGACCAAAGAAAAAGAATGGTTGAACCCTTTTCGCTCTTGCCCAGCGCAAGATTCACTTCAGCCGCGCAACTTGATTGGCGGAGACCACATCTGCGATGACGATGATGGCAGCGTCACATGTTGCCATTCGCTCACAGCGCAGCATTTTTGCGAGCGTGTCCCAGCGAAATTGAGCAAGCAAAATAGACAGTCAGGCTGCTTCAAATTGAGTGTGTCTGACTGACACTCGCGAGAATCCAACAATTTGTTGCTATTATTTATTTTTCCAGTGATGTTGTTTTTCTCGCCAGAATGGTGGATTCTATGATGACACCAACTAAGCTAAGTGCTGGATGGAATGAAGCTGAGCAGAATGAGCCCGGTTTGAAATAGCATCGCGCTGTGGTACATTTGCACAATTTGCGTCGCAAGGATCGAAAAATAGCCAGCTCTCACTTAAATATCGTACTGCTTCATCTTGCGTTCGTGTATCCTATCCATTCAACCAGGAAGCATAAAAAATCAGATCCCAGGTTGTCAACTTTACCAGATGCAAACTGTATCCCCAACTGGTTTATGGACACGGGAAAGGGACCCTGCCATGGTCCACAAGCAGAAGGAGACCGGACGAGATGGGCGACGTGGTTCTGAAGATTCAAAAGTGGCTTTAATCCAGCCAAGTAACAGTTGGGAGCGAGCCGGCGGCTGTCGGAGTAAACTTTTCTGGCCATAGACGCAGAATCGTTATCCACATGTCATTCCGCCTCAAAAACCCAAAAACCCAGCCTGAAAAGCCAAAAATGCGCCGCACACAAAAAGTCCAGCAAAAAGCACAAGCAGCACAATCCCACGCAGCCAGAGCAAGCAAGCCTGCTTGGCAACATGCGCACTTGCTCCTCACAATCATTCCTTCATTCCCGCTTGCGCGCGTGTCAGGCACTGCAGCGCACACGATCATCTTCCGCCCAGCCAGCCAACGCAACCCAGCACCCGCACGCGCGCAGCCAAGGCTCACTTTTTAATTTGCCACCCACAGCAAACGCTCTCATCCATCCATCCATCCTCAGTTGCTCCAGATCCAGCAGCAGCAAGCAATGTGCAAGGGCGACAAGCGACAGCCGCTGCAGAATGACGCCAAGGCCGCGTATGGCGCCACGGGCTCCACATTGAACGGCCACCACCACACGAGCAAGACGCCACCGCCGCAGCGCGACTTTGTGCCGTCGCCGCGCCGCCGCCGCCTACTCGAGTGGTACGTCAACATGTTCCTGATCAATTTTGTCGAGTTCTCGGCCGAGAGCTCGCGCGGCGTGGTGCTCGCGACGCTCTTCCTCTACAATAAGTCGCTCGGCGGCGATCTGGCGTTCATGGGGCTGCTTACGTCCGTGTTCTCAGTCGGCCGCCTCATCTCGTCCACGGTCTTTGGCTGGATGTGCGACCGCTACTCGTTCAAGTTTGTCTACATCGTGTCGTCCATGATTTGCTTGGTCGGCAACCTCATCTACCTCATGGCGGACGTACACGTGGCGAACTCGCTCATGGTGCTCGCTGTCAGCCGCTTCCTCGTGGGCTTTGGCGCCGGCAACCGTAGCGTCTGCCGTGCAAACGTCGCCGCGATGACCACAGTCAACCAGCGCCTCAAGTACTTGACGATCCTCGCGACTGTGGTTTTTTTGGGCTACGCATTGACCCCAGGGCTCGGCAGTCTCGTCGCGGAAGCGGATATGTTCGTGCTCGGCATCCACTTCAACAAGTACACGTCACCTGGCATGATCTTGGTGGTTCTCAACACGCTCACGATCATCTCAATGTTCACGATCTTTGACGAGAGCGTCGGGATTCAGGACGGACCGCTCGAGAGCCCAAACGCGCAGGCGACGACCAATCCGCTGAACGACCCGACAAGCCTCCCAGACCGCATTGTCAACATTGGCGCGATCGTGTTCATCTTCTTGAACTTCAACGCGCGCGGCATCCTGTCAGTCTTTGAGACTGTGAACATCCCGCTGTTCCTCGACGTGACCGGTAGCGACCCGGAGAGCACGAGCGCGGTGGTCGCGGCGTCGAACTTCCAGTTCTACCTCGGTCTGCTCGGGCTCATCACGTACTTCTCGATTGAGTTCTTCCGTCACCGCGTGTCGGACGTCACGTGGGTACAGTCGGGCTTCATGATGCTGATTGCGGGCAACATGCTGCTTGTGATCGCACCGGCAGAACTCACGTTTGCGCGCCTGGGACTTGCTGAGCTCTTCGTGTGGAGCATCGGTTGTCCAATCACGACTGCTGTGGTGGTCGCTGCGTTCTCGAAGCTGCTGGGTGGACGACCACAGGGCACGCTCATGGGTCTGCTCGGCTCTGCTGCGTCGGTGTCGCGCATCGTGCTGCCGCTCATGCCGGCGGCGATCCCGACGCTCACGCCAGTCTTCTGGGTCAACATTTTGCTGAGCGTGATCAGTATCGGCAGTCTCTGGTGGTACAGCCGTATGGTGTACCGCGCGAAGGAGGAGATCGCGAGCGACATTGAAAGTGCTGTCAAGTTGCTCGAGCTCCCGTCCGACCCACGCTCGCCGCTCTACGCAGAGCCACAGGACTTTGAAGAGAAGAAGCACTAAGCAGCGGATTCATAGGCAGCTGCAGATTAGTTTTTTAGTGCATTCCCTTTTCTTTATTTTGCACAGTACAAATTGTATTTTTTTATCCATTACTGTCTTCCTATGCTCGAAGCAGAGCTAGAGTAGCTCTTCTGTTGTTGCACTATCAACAACTTTCAATCCAGATCAAAAGCAAGTATGTGTAGTTTTACAATATTGATAGTGTCGATTATGCGTCGTGCTTTATTATCTTGAGTCTATCTATTGCTCGGCTGCTTAATGCTTACTGCTGTCTGGACGGTCGGACTTCACCAAACTCGCGGTGTCCTGTGGCGTCTGCATGCGCCTGCGCCTCTTTCTGCACATCAAGAAACAGAGAAAATGAGCATATGTGAACAAGGTTGGCAGCCATTATCTCCACAAGCTTGGCCACAATAACATCAACAGTCAGCAGTGCGTACCTGGCCGGTGAACCCTTCGCGACACACGAGACACTGGATGCTGAAGCGGTGGAGGTCCGTGAACTCGTGGTTCTGATGCGCCTCGACCGCCACTTCGCTCGCGCGCTCCACTTTCGCAAAGTCGTTGATTGAGAAGAGCGTCGTGTCGCGGCTCTCGGATGCGCTCTTCGAGGGTGACTCGACCACGAGGTCGTAGTGGATGCCGTCGTAGAGCAAGAACATGCGCTGCGAGAAGCCCTGATCTTCGCCGTAACAGAGGCGGCTCATGCTCGTGACATCGAACACGACCATCTCGACCTTGTAGTACTGTGAGAGGATCGAGAGCTCGATCTCGCCGCCCCACGACTTGTCGTCCTGGATCCACGCGCAGTACTCGTACACGGGGCGACCGAGAAACACCTCCGAGTACATGTTCGGGTTCGCGAGAATCGTGTCCTTGATGAGCTGGCGCATCGCCGTCGCGTTACCCGTCTTGCCCTTGCCGAGCGCGTAGCTGTAGTATAGTGTCCACAATGATACGACAATGATCATCAGTAACTCGTTTCGATAGAAAAGAGTAGGTCAGCAATACTCTGCAGGTTTGGAGAATCGCTCAGTGCGTACCCGATCGCGTTGAAGAGGCAACTGTTGTCTGCTGGGACGACTCGGCGGAGGAAGACGCTCGATGGCTTTGCAGGACCTCCGCCAGCAGTACTGCCGTTCAGAAACGGCTCTTTCACCACCAGCACGGAGCCGGATCGCACGCCAAGTGACTGCAAAGTGCTCTCCTACAATACGCATTCATCATACTGTGGTGTTAGAGTTTGGCGTCTCCTCATAGCGCACGATGCACACATGTCACCACTTACTCCGTCACCGTCAAGCGGCTTTGGGGGGTATCCTGCCATCACTACGAGCAATACAAGCACCGTATACACACAAGACACACGTCAATTCAGCTCAGCCAGTCCATCCACACTCACACAAGAGCAGTGTGTAGATGACAAGAAAGCGCTCACCGTGCTGCTCTTCTGGCGGGATGGCGGTTTTCGCGAAGAGCTCCGCGCGCAGCCCGTCGAGCGTGATGTCATCCGCGAGCCCCATGAGCTTGATCGACGCACCGTTGGCGAACGTCACCTTAAAGTTCATCATCGTGGCGCTCGAGCTGCTTGTGTGTGTGTACGCGCGCGAGGGGATCTTTGTCGCTCGCGTCTTCTTGACTTCTCTTCTTCGTCACCTTCTCGCTCGAAATGGAATGGACAATTGATTGTGCACAGCAAGCAGTTCTTGATTGTTCGATCAGACAGCTGTCTCACTGTTACACCCCTCAATAGAAGAGCGACGATCACGCTGATGCTGACGCTGTGCACGTGGCAAAAGATCGATTCAGACATAAAACGTACATGCGACACAGGTTTGGGGGGAGCTGCAAGCAGAAGAGAATGCTGCTTATCATGCCCATGAGGAAACAACGAGAGAGCTTTATGTGTATTCGTGACTGCAAAGCCATCTATTCTTTCTTTACTGGAAAATGTGTGCTTGCCCTTGTACATGTAGACTGCACTGCTGCTCACAGATGATGGCACAAACTTACTCTCAGTTTTTGGAGCCGAATGGCCACCACGAAGTGAGTTTCTTCGCCACGTCACTCTCATCGCTCTCGGACTCTGCTTCCCCTGGCAGTTCCACGACAGTCGCAGCTTGGCCCGCGTAGCGGTCTTCAAAGTCACCGATACCCGGGATGATGCAGCCGTCCTTGTCACGGGCGGCATCGAAGGACGCCGTGACAAGACGAGCATCACCAAACGACTGTGGAGAGACACGCAGACAGAGAGATTAGGACATGTAATTCCATGGTCGACAGGCAGTGATAGGTTGGCGGTTGGAAGGGGCAACTTACTTGGCAAAAACCATCAGCAGCTTCTGGGCACGTAACCAGAGTTACCACTGTGATTTTCTCTTCTTCCACGCCTTGCTGACGGAGAAGCTGTAGTATGCGGAGGATCTCAATTAGAACAACATAACCCTGCAGCTCAAGGAACAAGCGTCACATGAAAGAAAACACTTACGTGTAAAATCTTGCTGACTTGCTCCAGCGCGGCGAAGTCTGGGCACAGCAGCAGCACGTCGTGTCCGTCTAACTCGTCTGGAAGCGATGCCGTCACGATCTGAAGTTGCAAGGGACAAGAGCACAACAGTTACGATCCAATCCTTTTGATTTATTGACTCTAATGATGACACTTTGGAGCGTACCTTGAATTCTCCCTTGCCAGCGTCTGCCACAAGAATTTCGCCAAACTTGGAGTCGAATGGAAGCGTACTTTCCAGAACTTGCTGGAGACTGCATGTTCGCAAAAGGAAAGCAATTAATACACCAGGCTATTGCAAAATAAACAACACTTGACACCGTTTTGTACCCTTTCTGGACCTCTGGCTTCTTCGCAATGCTGATGCCAACGACCTTGACGTCATCTTCAAATACGAGACCTTCGGTTTTGTGGCCACGTGGGGTTGTCACGACAGCCTAGCAGGAGAGAGCGAACGCAAACTGTTAGGAATCACAACATCTCCCGCAGTTTGTTCACTGGGTGCTCACCTCTTCATCATTCGGCAGTTCCGTCAGAGCCAAGTCCAGAGCTGCCCTTAAGACGTTGTTCGCGTCATGCACAAACTGCGCGCCTGCCAAACACACACAGGCAAGAAGAGTAAAGCATTAGGACATGGCATCAGTGAAGTGGATGCTTCGCGTACGGCAACACATATCATACCAGCATTTTCGTAGCTTCGGATTCGGGTCATGCCCAATTGAATCAATTCGCTCTCCAAGTCAAGCACCACGACGTTCTCGTGCTGTGCATAAATACAAATAGTCAATACCCCAATAGGACAGGCGACGTATGGAGTCAGCATTAACTCGTATCGTCATCGCTCAGCACTTTCACGTAGCGTTCTCACCTTTGCCTTCCACAATTCAAGACGAATACCGCGTCCCAGCGCTTCCCTACGCATATACACAAGATTCACGCAGCATTAACAATTCGCAACTCACAGGCAAATGGGCGAATTATATCGCCACCCCTTCCATCCTCTCTTGGCGAAAGATTGAGAACAAACAAACTGGTGCAGATGGCTGCTGCTTGCGGATAATGGCACGTACCCGCTGGCATACACACGTGGCTCCGAGCGCGTGTAGGAGAGTGCAGTGGTCGCCCCCAGTGCCGCAGCGCCGTACTTGGCGTGGCTTCTCACCGCGCGCATGAACATCTTGTCGTCGTCTTCCTCCTGGGCTCTCTTCTTGTGTGCTTGCTCTCTTTTGGAAATGCTGCTAATTTGCTCAACAGGGCGACTTTGACTGAAACTGTGATTGTGCCAAAGACACAACAACACAAAAACTCAGGTAAACAGACTGGATTTTATGTGAGGCCTTCCGATTGGCTGAAATGGCTGCTTCCACTGGCTGTTGCCACAAGCTGAAAGACACAATCCTCTGATTGGCTGAAAGTAGGGGTTCCAAAAGTGCGGGAAGCCTCTGAAACGTTACTCTCGCTCACTCACGAGCGACTATTGCTTCAACAACAGCTACGAGCGAGTGAATGGGCGGCATGCAGGAAAATACAAATCTGAGTGCGCGTGTGTCTCTTGGCGCTGAAAGCTACTACTGAAGATAGGCCACCAAGGGCATGCTGAAGCGCGTGGTGAAGGAGGACGCGAAGGCTGCGACGAGCAGCGGTGGCGAGCTCAGCAACAAGAGGCAGTCTTCGCGGCGGCGAACAGACACTCCGACGCGGAGGCAGGCGAGCTCATCCGATGACGACGAAGACGCCGACGCAGGCAAGAAGAAACGGCGCGATGCAGTCAGCAATGGCGACGACAGCGACGGAGATTCCAGAAACAAGAAGAAGACGGCGGTGCAGGTCAAGAAGAAGGGCACCAAGAAGACGAGTAACAACAACAGCAGTGGCGGTGACGAGAGCGGCGATGGTCGGAAAGGAGGGACGACCTCAGCGACAGACACACCACGAAACGCTGCAAGCACGAACCTCTTCAAGAAGAAATTGCAGCGCAAGCTCAAGCGAATGTGGGATGCGCGCAAGATGAAGCGCACACCGCTGCTGGAGCTCTCGGTCATTGAATCAGTGCACAGCGCGATGCACGGAAAGGACAAGAAGCGCGCGCGCTCAAAGCTGCTCGAGATGTTTGCTCACTACGATGCAGAGGCGACAGGAAGTATCGAAGACATGCGGTTCATCAAATGCATCACGAAAGTTGGGATCCACCTGAAGAAAGCTACAGATTACGATACTTTGGTGCACTGTTTTTCGAAAGGTTCAGGCGTCTCATCCAATGAGGACGACGACAGCGCTACCGATAGGAAAAAACGCAAAATGGTCGACTACCTCTCGTTTATCGACTTTGCTTGCAATGTTCGTGATTCAGAAAAGCTCAGCCAGATCGCGGACAAGCTGAACAAGATTATCGCCAAGTACGACGACAAGCACAACCAGAGCACGACTGAGCCGTACAATATCTTCGCGGATCTGAAGAAGTTGGACAAGAAGAAGCGGAAATGGGTCTCGTCCGAGCAATTTGCTGTGTTTATGGAAGAGCATGAGCGTCCGGTGTTCAAACTGTCGACGAGAGATGTGCAGACTTTGACACAGCGGTTTGAGTACGAATATGGCAAAGACGAGCTCGGGGTCGATTACGAGCAGTTTGCGCGGTGGCTGCAGCCGATGCTCCACTTGGATATCAAAGAGTTGCATAAGCGTGTGCAAGATCTCGTGAAGAAAGCAAATGATAGCGGCGACTGGGATTTAAGCGAGATTTTCACAACAATGGATCATGACGGCGATGGCGAGGTCAGTGGCGCGGAGCTGAAAGAAGCGCTGTTGGAGATGGGTCTCCCGCTCACGGATGCCCAGATTCGGTGCCTGGTAGACGAATACGACACGGATGACAATGGGAGGATTCAGTATGAAGAGTTCATGGCACTGTTTCCGTTTCTGAAGAAACACGAGGACGATGAAGACGACACTGAGAACGGGAGAAAGCGCGACAAAACAAAGGAGAAGAAGAAAAACACGCGCAAGAACACATTTAGCTGGGACATCGGGAAAGCGTTCGCAAGAAAACAAAGTGCGAAAGGAAACTCCAGCGCAGCGACTACAAAGAAAGGCACTTCAAAGAAGCAGCAGGTTTTTTCATCCGACGAAGCCTCCCCAGACGAACCTCGAGGTCGGGCGAGAGGAAAGAGTACAAAGACGAAGCAGGCTGTCTCAACAAGTGACGACGAAAGCGACACAGACCAACAGAAGAGTACCAAAAGCGCATATGCGAAGCGGAAGATCCAAGAATCCTCGTCAGACGCCGAAAGTTCCGATAAATCGTCGTCTACAGCCCAGACATCGAAACAAAAAATGCCTTCTCGAAATCAAAAGTCAAAGAGAAGTGCGCGAAAGGATCTGTCTTCAACCGAGACTGATGAAGATAGTCGCACGAAAGCCCAGAAAGCAAAACAGAAGCAAAACAGAAGCTCCAAACCTGCAGCTGCTACATCCGACGAGGAGGAGAAAGAATGCTCTTCGGCCGATTTATCGGCTAAAGCTCTCTCACCAAGGCCACGAAAGAGGAATGAAGCAGCGCTCTCCTCGAAGCGAAGGAGCGATCGACAACTGTCTACAGTTTCCCACCGTTCGTATCGCAGTGTCAAACGATCTCACTCACGATCAAAGAACCGCTCTCGACAACGTTTAGCATCGACGGCGTCTGCTAAAGTGAACCATCCACCCAAAAAGGGAAGCAGAAGCCGCTCTCGAGTCGGCAGAATTGCCCATTCAAAACGAACGTTCACGCATCGGTCCAAGGCTGCCAATGCGTTCGACGACACCACTTCGTCTGCCGAATCTGAGAATGGTTCGGAGTCGTCTGGCTTGGATATGAACCAACTTCGACAGATAAAGAGAAAAACCCAGCACCATGAGTGGAACGAAGACGATCATGACCTAGACGGTAACGACGACGACGATGAAGATGAGCAAATCCGAAGTCGCTCAGATGGAGAGTACGAAAGACATCTGAAGCGATCACTTCGTCGAGCTTTTGACTTCTTTGACCTAGACCAGAGTGACACAATTGAGAAGAAAGAGCTCAACCATGTGCTTCGAGCTTTAGGGCACGAGTTCACAACTGAAGAGCTGGACGCGGAGATGGCTCACGCTGATCTGGATCAGAATGGGCAGCTCGACTTCCACGAGTTCGTTGCTTTTGTCAAGCGACAGCTTCTTCAGAAGCAGTTCTTATTGTCGAAGCGGCGTGAAATGGAGATTCGGCAGGCGTTCCAGTCGCTCGACAATGACAAGAACGGCGTCTTGGATGAAAAAGAGTTCGAGTACTTGATCTACAAAATTCTGGAGGTCGAGCTGTCCGTTGAAGAGCAGGACGCTCTTTTGGATTTTGTGGACGAGAACGGTGACGGCAACATCAACGAAGACGAATTCATTGCGTTCATGCGAGTGATAGAGGAATTCCACAAAGCACAAGGCGGCAAGGACAAGCAAAGGCGGTTTCTGGCGGGTTTGGACGGCACGTCGAAACTCGCGGTGACAGTAATGAAGAAACTGGTTCGCGGAGCTCCGATCGATTTGGATCGGAACTTGCTCATGTTCTTCGGTGTTCCGACCAACTTCCGTCCAGCGATCTCGTCATTTGCGACCTGTCGAGCATTACAAGCGAACACTCTGGAGCACGTGCTTTCGTTTCCCTCGCCTCTGATGATTGTGGCGTTGGCGCAGGATCCAAGCCAAAAAGGAGTTGATAAGAGAAGTGGTGCAATCTTCGGCTCGAACATGAGAAACATGGACGAGGATACCGACGAATACGCGCTACTAGAGCAGGTTGAGAGCTGGCAATCACATGCGATCGCGTCCCTCAAGAGAGCAACCGGCGTACCAAAGCCATTCGACACGAGAGAAGAAGATGTCTTGAAGCGATGCGTTCACGTTTGCCTGTTCCAAGAGCAAGAAGAAATGCACGAAAAGCGCAGAAACCCAGAGGCAAAGAAGAGAGCCAAGCCGAAGACTGGCGGGGGAGCTGTCGTTGGGAATGTCCACGAAATCCCAGTGTACTGGCATCCTGGAGAAGAAGATGTGTGGGAGTTCTCGAAGAAAGCGACGAAAGAAGACAAGTACAAGTTCCTGGTGCGGACAAATACTGTGAACGACCACTTGTACCTGCTGGTGGAGTTCATTGTCCATTTGCGCATGGCAAAACGAGAGAAAAGCCGAAAAGGGCGGAGGAAGCACAAGTCTGCGAACAAGAATGACGGAGCGGCACGAGACGAAGATCTCGCAGAAGAAACAAGAGAGATGGTGTGTTGCTGGTGCAAAATCCCGATTCGAACACTGCTGGCGAAGCGCGCTGGCGTATTTCGAAACCAAATGAAGCTGTGGGGAGGAACCGCGCATGCTCCTGTGGACATCGAGCAGGACGAGATTCTTCGGAGACGAACAGGTTGGCGGGCGTTGGCAAACGTGTTCAAGAAACCAGCACCTCCTGCGATGGGCATCAAGAGTGCGCCGATTGAGAGCTTTCCCGAAGACCTGCAGCAGGCTGTGCGAAAGATGCCCTCGATGATCATCGCGCCGTTTGTTTCGCTTCCGATCCTAGCAGAGTACATGACTCTGATGAAGACTATGCTTTCAAGCGCTGCGGGCTCTTCAGCATGTAAGTGGTATCTTCTGAATAGCTAGCTGGTAATGTTCGAGAAACTGAAAGCGAATGGCTACTTTGCGATCACTTGCTGGTACGGCTACGCTGCGTAGGCGTTGCGTGTGAGCCTGTGCTGAAGCTGCTACCGCGGATCATCGATGACCATGAGGCGCTTTCAATCTTTCGTCGCGTGTTTGACGCCGAAATGACTTCGCTGAAATCGACAGAGGTGTGTATTTATCTGACTGTACTGTTGCAGCTTTTCGTGAAATTTTGTGTGCAAAGATTCAATTGTATTTGTGTCCTTTCTTCGTGGCGGAATACAGGATCGTCAAAAGAAATTCCATGAGCTCGTGCTTCGGATGTGGCCATCTCAAGTCCAGTGGCGAGAAGATCTCCCGTCGTCAATAGTGGCTCAAATTGCAGCTCCTGCCGCATCTTCTCGAAGGTTATCGGTGCCCAGGATGATGTCCAACAAGAGCGCTCAGCCTCAACTGACATCGGCAGCAACTACTCTGGCACAGAGTGCTCGCGGACAAACAGCCTCGGTATTTTCTTCACTAGGTGTGCTTCCGAGCCGGACCAAGCTGCTTCAAAGCTCAGCTCAAGGGTACGTTGCATGCATTCATCTATCCATCCATCCACCCGTTCATTCACATCTGCTAAGTTTTGCATATTGTCTCACAATGTGGGTGGCGTCCAGCAAAATGCGCTTCCAGGATCTCCGGATTGCATCCACGCCGTTTCATGTCCGCGAGGTGGCATTCGAGCGAATGGTCTAGAACGAAGACGGCAAACCGTCGCACTGGATTTCCTCAGCAAGTATGCAAAAGAAAGCCAACGAACGGTTGGTCTCGTTGCAGCCATTGAATTGCCCTCGCATCACGCCAAGCTGATTATGAAGATGAGCGAGCGATCCAATTAAGCTGCACTTTGGATATTGCCACGCATGCCGATTTCTATTGGCTGAAAATCAGGTCAAGACTGTCTTTCCATTGGTGGAAATAGCGTATCCGCCTGTCCGCTCTGCATTTTTTGTGTGGCGGAAACAAATGACGCAGCGCGGTTGATTCGCATCACTTCATCATTTGCGGAGAAGAAGAAGAGAAGAGGAGCGAGCTTGGACCCCTCGAGAAGAGCAAAATGGACGAGTACTTGCGCATCTTGCGCGGTCCAGTGGATGATATCGCGCTTAGCGAAGGCTTTCCCGTCAATGGCTTCCGCCTCATGGTCGCGCTCGCCGCGTGTAGCGTCATCGCGCCGCTTATCCACTTGGCACCATCCGAGAATGCGCGTACGTAGTTGCTTGCTTTGCTTCGTCTCCTCCGCCGTACGTAAACGACGCGCTAGTGACCGATTGACTGATTGACTGATCTTTGTGGTTTTGACCCTGCAGGTCACATGTTCAACGTGGTCGTCGGCATGTTCGCCGGCGTCTTCGTGTTCGACTACGCGGTGCTGCACACCATGGGCACTGCGCTTGTTGTGTACCTGCTGATGCTCATTGCGCCGAGGTACGCACGCTTTGTTCTCTCTCTCGCTTTCGTTGGTAAACACTGCATAAGGCTCACTCATAGCGTTGCGTTTATGATACAGAAAAATCGTCGGCCGACTCGTGCTCCTGCTGCTATTGGCTTATCTTGTGGCCTGGTAAGTGGTGATTGACAGATCCCCTCCTGAGATGTGTCTGCGGTTGTGTTCTAACCAATTCTCTTCTTTCCTTAATCGTACGTACAGCCACTACTACCGTGAGTTCTACAGCCCCGACATTGTGTGGGACTCGGCGCAGATGATCTTGACCCTCAAGCTGAGCAGCGTCGCGATTAACTACAGCGACGGCATCGTGCCAAAGGAGAAGAAAACCCCGGCGATGGTGAAGAACGAGATCCAGTCCATCCCGGCGCTTCTTCCATACTTTGGTGCGTGTGGTGTTCCCTTTGAGTCAACGCCTTTAAGTGGTAGAACGTTGTTTGCAGTTCGTGTTGCTCACATCAACCTTTTTTGTATGAATGCAGGTTTCATCTTCTTCTTCCCAACGTACCTGGCTGGTCCAGCGTTTGAGTACAAGGACTACATCAACTGGATGAAGGTGCGTGCTTTGCCTTTTCCTTCCTTACAGCTGTACTACTTCGATTCTCACTCCTATGTACTTGCGTGAACTCTAGGAAATTCGATGGGCTCCACTCACCGTCCACCTTCGCAACTTCTTCGTCATCATCGTACGTGACATCATCTTTATTTTCTACGAACCTTGGGTTACTGCGGTGTCTAATGGCGTTTTTATCTTTTGGGTTTGCTAGGTTTCCGCTGCCGGTTTCTTTGCGTCGCTTGAGTTCCCAGTGGACAAGATCGACTCGCCAGACTTCTACCCCGACTCGCCTTGGGCTCTTCGCTGCTTGTTCATGTGCTTCCGCATCATGCTCTTCCGCTTCCGCTTCGTAAGTCCGTTTGGAAGTCACACGATGACTGTTGGATTACGTATTTGGAGTGATTAACACATTTTTTGCTACAACAGTACATCGCTTGGTCACTTGCCGAAGCTGCCAGTGCTCTTGCTGGTGTTGGTTACGTCGAGAAGACTGGCAAATGGTGCGTTTACTTACTGTGAAGTTGTACAATGGCTTCGTAGTCCGGCTATTGACTCATTACCTCTTTCTAATTTGACAGGAACGGAATCACCAACAACGACATTCTCTGCGTTGAGCTTCCAACCAACTTCCGCGTCGGCATCAACAATTGGAACATGGGCGTCGCTCGTTGGATCAACACTTGTGCGTGGCTTCGTAACGTTCTGATACGGTTACTCCAACTTTGCATACACTAACTTTGTGGACACGTTCTTGTTTCTAGACATTTACCAGCGCGTGGCGCTGTCCAAGTCAGGGAAGCCAGGTTTGCTCTCCACTATGGTCGCGTTCTTCGTCAGTGCGTTGTGGCATGTAAGTGTTTTATGGCTGAGCTATATCGACTTTAAGATTCAAAGAACCGTCAGCTGATCCCCCATGATGGTCACTTTGCTACTATAGGGTCTCTCTCCAGGTTACTACTTCTTCTTCATCCTTGGCGGCTTTTACATCGAAGTCGGAAAGCGTACGTCCCGTTGTGCTGCATGTCTTGTGCGCCTTGAATGCATCTACTCCTGACCTAACTTGCGACTTGTGCATGCTTTTATTGGGAACTTACAGAGCTCCGTCGCCGTCTGCGTCCATACTTCCACTACACGGAGGACCGCAACATGTACCCGCACGCCATCTTCCTCAGCTACTTCCAGGGCAAGTCACACCCGCTCGCGTTCTTCTACGACCTGTCTGGTCTCGTGCTCACGTGGATCGCGATGCAGTACGCCGGCGTCGCGTTCGAGATCTTGGACTTGCGCCGCTGCCTTCGCATCTGGGGCTCGTGGTACTTCCTTCCTCACGTGATCAGCGTCGGCCTGCTCGTGCTCCTGACTGTGTTCCCACAGCGACGTTCGGCCAAGGACGCCAAGGATGCCAAGCCAAAGACCCAGTAAGTGCGCGATCTCGTCTAGCCTCGTGTTTCTCGCTAGCGAGAACAGTAGCTCTGTGCACTAGTGAGTAGTCAGCTGTCACTGTCTTCAATCTCCAAACGGATGAATAGAAATTCTCTTTTCTCTTCTGGCGCTGCTAATGCTGTACTTCAGATTGCTGGTGCGGGTTGCATGCTTACTCAAATGATTCTCTTCACTATCGCGAGAGTACGTCGATCTCTTTGTTCAGGGCGAGTCGAGATCAAGAGGATAGCTCTTGGCTTAATCATGCTGTACCGGTTACCCACTCACTCGCTCGCCCAAGTCGGAAGAAAAGCAATGCAGAGAGTGAAAGAGTGAGAGCGAGAATAGGAGACCCTGTCCGACATAAGCGGTTATCCACTCTCTCAAAGTGAATGCACTTGGCGAGAAACGGCAATTGCAGTTTTGCGTCTGCGTTTATTTGGCTCAGTCCGTGAGAGACCGACCTACTGACCGTCCTGCGTTCCCTCAGCGCTCGCTGCTCATGACGACGAGACCTTGCGTCTGATTGTCGTGGCGCACAAAGTTGCCAAGGGTGGGCGAGTACACACGAGCTCTATCAAGAGTAGAACCAACCTGGTGGCATACATGCGCATACCAAGACCCAGATTGCTGAGCAGAATTGAACAGGTGGAGCTTTATGGTTTATCGAGTCTACGTTTGTTGACATTGCTTCACTTGCCAAGGACTGACCATCGTACCAATGCATGCAGGTGTATTGTCTGAGATAACTCTGCCGCTTTGACAAAACGACATTTTTGAAAAACTAGACAACATAGACACCGATGAAGGGCAAGTACCTGCACGCTCCGGGCAAACCCCGCCCTAAGAAGCGAGGCAGCGCGCTCTGGGGAGCGCTCCGCAAGAATATCCCCGCGTACATCGGCCACCCGCTCAAGCGGCGATTTCGCACGCGCGTGCCAAAGTTCATGATCAACCCCGAGACGACCCCCAAGCGGCTCTGGGACCTGCTGCTGGCGCTCTTTGTGCTCTACACGACCTGCGTGGTGCCATACCGCGTCTGCTTCCGTCGCGACGCGCAGGGAGGGTTCGCGATCGCCGAGCACGGCATGGACGTCGCGTTTGGTATCGACATTGCGCTCAACTTCTTCACGGGCATCTACCTGCCGTCCGGGGAGATCACGTACAGCCTGCGACTGATCGCGAAGGCGTATCTGCGCGGCTGGTTCTTTGTCGATTTCTTCTCGACCATGCAGTTCGACCTGGTCGCCCCCGACGACGGCAACAGCAATTCAAATGCGATCATGTCCACCAAGCTGCTGCGCTCGCTCAAAGTGCTCAAGCTCTTCAAGCTGGCGCGCGTGCGCAGACTCGGACAGATGTTCTCGAGCCTCGAAGACGCGGTCTCAACAAACCAAAGCGCCGTGTCGCTCGTGAAACTGGCGCTGAGTATGCTCTTCTTCGCGCACATTGTTGCGTGTATCTGGTACGCGATCGGCTACCAGAACTCGACAAATTCGTGGATCCTCGACATGAAGTACGACGAGATGCAGCTGAAAGACGAGGATTTGCTGCAGTACCTCGCGTCGATGTACTGGGCGATCGTGACGATGGTGAAACGCCTTGAACTCTATGATGAGCTCTATGTTGCATAGAGACACTGAACATGTGATATTGTATCTATCTATCGACCTATAGGGAACGATTGGCTACGGCGACATTGTTGCAACGAACAACGAAGAGCGGCTCGCGAACATCGCGGTGATGGCGATCGGCGTGTCGTTCTTCGGGTACGTCATGGGGACCATCTCGAGCCTCGTGACGAACCTGAACGTCTCGGCCGCGCTCTACGACGAGCGCATGACTATCGTGAAGGAGTACATCCTTTCGCGCCAGGTGCCAAAGTACATGAACAAGAAAGTGCGCGAGCACTTTGAGTACTACTACCAAAACCGCTCGGTATTCAAAGAGCGGAAGATCCTCGCACGCCTGCCGTCCACGCTGCGCAACGAAATGGTAAACAGCGTTTGCTATGGCTTGTTGATCTATGTTTGCTCATGTATATTTCGCTTCTGTGACTGTACAATCAGATCCACCACGCGTACGCAAAGCTCGTGTCGAGCATTAAGTACTTTACCGAGTGCCACGAGAGCCTCGTAAGCGACATCGTGATGATCATGCACCCGTTTTCGATGCTCAAGAACGAGTTCGTGTACGTACAGCACGAGATCGCGGCGCACGTGTTCTTCTTGCTCAAAGGCAAAGTGTACCTGAGCCGCACACTCCCAAACGCCAAGGGCGAGATGAGAATCAATACGCACAGCATCGGCGAGCACTTCGGAGAGGTAAGAATGGATATCTGTCTAGCTCGGAGTGCTCAAATCCTCAACCGACCTCTATCTAAATACTTGCGCGTGTGTTCGACAACGTGTTTGGCTATCTCTGTTGCTATTGTAGATGGAGGTGTACGACCACGACCATGGCAATGGGGTTCGAATGTGTTCAGCGGTCGCAAAGTCGTTCTGCGAGCTCACATTCCTGTCGAGAGAGTCTATCCTGCAGCTCAGTACGTGCTCCCAAAGTCAGTTTCCACTACTCATAACACCACTACCTTAACAATCTGTGTTGATTCTGTTTATCTAGGTGAGCGCTGGCCAGAGGTGCTTAAGCATTTTCGCGATTCGGCGAAGGAGAAATCCCAGCGTCTACGACGGCGAGCCGGTGTTTCAGACGACGACGACATGTTCTCGCTCTTTCGCGACCACGAGACATCCACCGACATGATCCACTCGGCGGTGCTTGTGAAGAAGAGCACGCAGGTAGCAAAGCAAAAGTCGGCAGGTGGTGGCGGAGGACGGATATCGAGTCGCATCGCTCCGTTCCGCGAGGACGAAGATGAGCCGCCGGAGGTTGCCCCACAGCACCACCACTTCGTCAGCGGCAATTTTGACGCCCGCTCGGTGCGCTCGTTCCGGGAAGCTCTCCCTCATGCGCAGGTTGACGACGATGCACCGGAAGACAGTTTCCCAGGACTGTCACCGCAGCTGCAGGTACGACCGCAACCAGAAGGACCTCCGAGTGTAGCTGTTGCTGCGGGGGTTGAGAAGCTCCATGGGGATGACGCAGAGAGCTGCAATAACAATTTTAACAGCAACAACAGCAGCAGCAACAATATCCGAAGTCTACCCAGCTCTCCAAAGGCGAAGAAGACGCTTTTTGTGCGGCAAGGGACGATCCCATTCGACGACCTCACTGGTGGAGCGGTTGGAGCAAACCAAGGCGATCTCCTTGACCAGGAAGAAGCTACCGAACCAGGCACTCCAGATCTTTGCATAAACACCACTGACCACATGGACGAACAAGATCAGTCGACTAGACGAGACGACGCTGTGAACCTGCTTCCATCGAGGCCAGCTCAATCTCAAATTCAAATTCAGCCCAAACAACCGTCGCCGCACAAATTTGGTAAGAGATCGGGAACTGTGCGCGGCGACATCAACTCGATCGTCGCAAAGATCCGCAGCACGACGATGCCGCCCCCACAGCACAACATCCACGCCGAGCTCACGCTACTCAAAGGCACGTACATCTTCCACCCGCAGGAGCCATTTATCGTGACGTGGCAGTTTATCATCGGGATCGGCATCTTGTACTCGATTGTGGTCGTGCCCTTGCGCCTCGGGTTCAGCTACGACGCGGTGGGTGGAGCGCTCGTACTGGAGCTGGTGATCGACAGCTTTTTCCTCATCGACATCCTCTTGAGCTTCCGCACCGCGTACTTCAACGAGGAGAAGCTGCTGATCTGCGACTCGCGGGTGATTCGGAGAAAGTACGCGCGGGGCTGGTTCGTGCCAGATCTGATCTCCACGATCCCGTTCGACGACATTGTCAGGTACTTTAAGGGTCAACTGAATTCGTTTTGTTGTGTATGTGGGGAAGTGCTCTTCGCCTCTTACGGGTACCTCCATGTGGTTATTTTCCTTGCCAGTTTGTTCCTGCCTACCTCAGACCAGCACGTGAACCTGTTCCCGACGAAACTGCTGCGGCTGACGCGGATCGCTCGCCTCCTGAAGCTCACGCGGCTGATCAAGCTCAGTCGCGTGTTCGGCAAGATCCGAGAGATCATCCAGATGGGACCCTGGGCCGAGCGACTTCTGCGGATGATGCTCATGATGTCACTCTTCTGCCACTGGAACGCCTGCCTCTTCCACGCCGCGATGCTCGCGAGCGAGAGCGAAGAGCTGCCCAACTGGTGCCAGTTTGTGTTTCCCTATGAAGCGGCGATGGGCTCGGCCAAATGCTCGGAGAATACCCCACTCGTCGACCGCTACGTGGCATCCATGTACTGGGCGTTTACGACGCTCACGACCGTCGGCTACGGGGACATCCGGCCGAGCGTGTACTCAATCTATGAGCTCAGCCTCGTGATCGTGCTCATTGTCGTGAACGCGACGTTCTTTGGCTACATCGTGTCGTCCGTCATGGACCTGATCCAGAACTACGACCCGAGCGACCGCGAGTACAAGCTGCTGATGACCGAGATGAAGGACTACCTGCGCGACTCGGCGGTCAGTATCCGGCTCTGCTCCAACGTCAAAGTGGTAAGTGTGTATGTTGTGTACAAGCTCATCACAATGATATACGTATCAGCACTGATCTTGACGTGTGCTTTGTGGTGGTTTTCCATTGAGCAGCACTACAAGCACAACATCACGTGCACGAGTCTCTTTCCAGAGCGAAAGGTGAAACATCGTGATGCAACACTTCGTGTAGTATCAAATGGCTCTATTAAAACTAACACTGGTGATGGATGCACCTTGTACCTTCCAACAGATCTTCGACAGACTCTCACCGAGTCTTCGCTTCGATATGGCTCGGCTCGTGGCGGGTGAGACGCTCTTCACGATCCCGCTCATCACTGTCATGGAGGACGCGTTCAAAGGCTTCGTGTCCTACGCGCTCTTCCTGCTCAAGCCCATGTGCATCGTGCGGTCCGAGAAAGTGTGCCGCTGCGGCGGCCCCGGCACCGAGATGTTCTTCCTCGTCGAGGGCGAGTGCGATCTCGTCAACTCCCACACGGGGAAGGGCCGCATCATCGGCGAGAACGCCGTCTTTGAGCAGTACGCGCTGATGGCCAAACCCGAGGAGGTCTACCGCACGGTCTCGACCGTCACAGCGCTGTCGACCAAGTGCATCCTGTACTCGTTCGAGATCCAAGACTTTAGGTGAGTGGTTGGCGCTATGTGGCTCAAGACTTGACGTATCTGCTACCTGGTTTCTCATTTGAGTTCTCACTATTTGGGAACTTGAATTTCCGTGTTTGTCAACAGAGCGATGGCAGACGTCTCGCCGGCGGTGAGCACCTACTTCCTGAGCCAGCTCGCGGCAGTTCTCATCGAAGACGACCTATTCATTCTCACGTCCGTGCAGAAGGTGAACGTCGAGAGCGCGCTACGCTGCGGCCACGTGTTCCGATCCGTCGCCGAGCACCACCATCGCACGCAGCTCAACTCGCTCGGCAAAGTAGCGCTCGCGAAGCTCTACCCGCGCCGCGGAAGCGAGTGGTCGCCGGACCTACTACCTCGCCAGTTGAAGCTCATCAAGGAGAAAGAGGCGACTGCGAAGGCAGAAGAGCTTGATCAAGAGGAGGAGGAAGGTGCAGCGGCAGACTCGAACGCGATCTTCCAAGCCGATGAAGAAGCAGCGCGCAGTGCTAATGCTGGGGGTGGTGCGTCACAAACCCTGCAGGAGTTGGTTGGAGAAAAGACGGAATGATCCGTTTGATCGCTGGAGTAGGCGGAAAGGAAATAGATCAGATGAAGTCTGGATGAATGAATGGACGGCACGGAGAGACCTCGCGTGTTGAGGAACACTTGAGAGCATCTGAGAGCGGCATGTTTCGTGTGTCCCGTCAGGAGGACAGACGAAAGATGTGGTCTGTGAAATAAGTGGCACTGCAAAATAGGGATTCGCGCCTTGAAGCCTAAATGAAACAATTTACTGTTTGGTACTTGCAGTTTTTGGCAGTACAAAAAATCACAAAAACCACTGTAAACTCCTGTTTATGTAGGTGAAAATACGTTTTTTGGTAAAATACGTGATCCAAGTCTTACCTTAAATAATGAAGAATTGCAACTTATCGTTATTCACGGACCCTCGCAAACAATTTATCACTAAAAATAGATATGCCTACCGTATTGAGAACAAAAGAAAAACTTCTATTTGACTTGATTTTAACTGTGCAAAGGATTGTTCCTGTTGCTCTAATAGCCTACCAGACAGAATTAGTAAATAAGAGGCAAGAGTTCAAAACAGAACTCCAAGTGAGTATTACGATACTACTGAAAATGCTAAGCGTGACGCAGAGATGCGTGTTGAGCGATAGAATGTTGCGAACAGACAGAGAGTCGACGATGGCAACTACTGATGCAGTAACTGGATGCTACGTTTGTTTTTGTACTTTGGATACAGGTTGCGTCCTATATATGTTGAATGCGTCCTAAACAAATGGCTGTCCTAAACAAATCAGTGGTGTGGTCTGGATCACGTTTGAGAGGGTCCAGGTCACGAGCTGCGCCTCCAGCCATTTGTGGCAGCGCGATAATAGAGAATCGCAAAGCGAAACGTCGTGCATTGGCAGTAGTGTCGACGACAACGCTCCTCGCGACAACCCGCTAGCAGCAGCCCCCACAGACGCATCGTACATCATGGCTGCGCTCGCTGCGACGTCGCTCAATGGCGTGAAGATCTACAACCTCGCGTCCGGCAAGACGCTCCCCCAGTGGGTCGCCGAGAAGACGCGCAAGGCGCTTTCCCGAGATGAAGGTAAGCGGCGACGGTCTTTTCTGTCATCTTCGCCCATCTGGCGTTCGTTCTGCATGACACTAATGTTGTGTTGCTTGTGGATGACGCTCAACTAAAGACTACAGACGCCGCATCGAGCTGCTGCAGGACTTCCACTTCGCGTCGGGTTCGCAACGCGTAAAGATGTCGGGCGACGGCAACTTCATCGTCGCGACGGGCATGTACCCGCCGACCGTCAAGGTGTTCGACGTGCGCGACCTGAGTATGAAGTTCGAGCGCCGCCTGGATTCGGAGGTAGTGCAGCTCGAGATCCTGTCGCAGGACTTCGGCAAGCTCTGCTTCCTGCAGACCGACCGCAACCTGACGTTCCACGCGCCGTACGGCACGCACTACAGCCTGCGCATCCCAAAGTTCGGTCGCGACATGTGCTACCACCGCGAGAACTGCGATATTTATGTAGCGGCGTCGGGCTCGGATGTGTACCGCGTGAACCTGGACCAGGGCCGCTTCCTGGCGCCGCTCGAGCTGAACGCGCCCGCGGCGAACGTTGTGAAGCTCAACCCGATCCACCAGCTGCTGGGCGTCGGCTGCGAAGACGGCACGGTCGAGTGTTGGGACACGAGAAGCCAGCGCCGCGTGGGTATCCTGGACGGTATCAGCACCTTTGCCGGTGGCCCTGCGGGTGCCGGCGAGGCCCCCGTGCAGGTCACCGCGCTGGAATTTGACGACGACGGGCTCACTTTCGGTGTGGGCACGTCGAACGGCCACTGCCTGCTCTACGACCTGCGCTCGTCCAAGCCGCTGCTGCAGAAGTCACACCAGTATGGTCTGCCGATCATCGACCTCAAGTTCCACGACTACGCGCGCAAGGTCATCTCGACGGACGCCAAGGTGATCAAGATCTGGGACAAGCGCGACGGCGAGATCTTCACAAACGTTGAGACGCCGTCCGAAGTGCGTGACGTGTGCCTCGTGGAGGGTTCGCAGGGCAAATCCGGCGTGATGCTCGTGGCTGGCGAACAGGAGCGCGTGATGTCGTACTACATCCCCGAACTGGGCATCGCACCAAAGTGGTGCTCGTTCCTGGACTCGCTTACGGAGGAGCTGGAGGAAGAGGCGCAGTCGACGGTGTACGACGACTACAAGTTCGTTACACGCAAGGAGCTGCTGTCGTTCGGCCTGGAGCACATGATCGGCACGCCGCTGCTCAAGGCGTACATGCACGGCTTCTTCATGGACGCGCGCCTGCACGCCAAGGTGAAGGCGATCGCGGAGCCGTTCGCGTACGACAAGTGGCGCAAGGAGAAGTTCCAGGCGAAGCTCGAGGCGAAGCAGGGCAACCGCATCACGATCCAGCGCCGTCTGCCAAAGGTCAACCGCGCGATCGCTGAGCGCCTTATGCAGTCCAAGGACAAGAAGCGCGCCAAGGGCGAGAAGGCGGACGAAGCGGAGGCCGCTGCGGCGGCTGCTGCAAGCGTCGACGCGTTCTCGAACCCACTGGGCGACGACCGTTTCTCGCGCATGTTCACGTCCAAGGACTTTGAGGTCGACATGGAGAACGACACGTACCGCATGCTGCATCCGAACGCCGGGAACCCGAGCAAGAAAAACCAGAAGAAAGAAGACATGGACAGCGACGCTGGTTCGGACGACGATGATGATGATGACGATGCGGACGCGCTGGGCGATCGCTTCGATCTGGTCTCGGACGACGATGAGCCTGAGGGCCGACCGAGTGACGAGTCTTCTTCGGAGGATGACGATGTTGACGATGAGCCTGTCGTAGACAAGCGTCGCGGCAGCCAGAGCCGCCTGGGAGGCTCGGGTGCTGCTGGCGCTGGAGCGAATGCGAACGCGAACCGCAAGCCCAAGTTCTACGAGATCGCCAAGGGCGAGAAGGTGAGCGACCTGATGGAGTTCGGCTCGACCAAGGACCGCGCGGCGCAGAAGGAGAAGAAGAAGCTGTCCAAGCTGCCGCTCTCGGAGCGTCTGCAGCTCGAGCGTGTCAAGGAGAAGGAACGCAGCGCGTTCAAGAAGGAGGAGAAGGCTGGTGGCGGCTACATGCGCGAGATGTCGTTCGTGCCGCAAAGCGACCTGCGCAAGCAGCAGCGACAGCGCGAGTTTGAAGAGGCAGCGAACGGTGGTGCTGGCGGTGCGAACGACCGGAGAAAG
The DNA here is from genome assembly GCA_038050675.1 of Globisporangium cylindrosporum. Classification (NCBI taxonomy): domain Eukaryota; phylum Oomycota; class Peronosporomycetes; order Pythiales; family Pythiaceae; genus Globisporangium; species Globisporangium cylindrosporum. Next base: position 114,336 of record JALBZD010000006.1, on the reverse strand, counting down.
AAGCGCGGCGTGGGCGACCTGAAGTTGTCGGCGCCAGGCAGAAATCCGCGCTTCCGACGATAGAGAGGTTGCCTTTACTGCATACAGCACAGAGAGACGACATTTAGATGCACGCTATTACCCAGTAGAAATACACGTTCACTTGCTTGTTCATGGATGTCCCGGTACTTGATATTGATCCTGCAGGTACAAATTCGCAACTGACAGCATTTAGATGTACGACACGCTGTTACCATTAAAAAGACACGTTTTTTCACTTGCTTGACCGTGGAAATGTATCTGACATTGAATTGTCTTCTCCAATAGATGCCAAACCATTCGCAACTTTCCCAGACAAACGACAGCACACATCAGATGAAGTTGGACAAGATGGAGTTGGGCAATCATGTTCAAACAAAGGATTCCTATTCTTCTTAAATTCATCATTTTTCAAAAGCACACACACACATAGACACACTTCGCAACCAACAGACCACACGCCTTAACGCGAGTTGCTGTAAATCTGGCGTCGAGGAAGTGGCGCACGATGCCGGCTTTCAAGGCTTTTGTCTCCGATCGTCTTCGTTCTCTTTCTCTGTTTCTAAGCAATAAGTTAGACGAGATGCGCGCGTGGAGCAGTCATCTTCCCTCGCTGTCGTCTGCTTGCTCGAGTCGACTTGAAGAGCACATGGGCACGCATATCCCTGGATTTCACGCATCGTCGGGTTAAGGCGAAGTTAACTGAACAAGTGAGTGATGATGTGGATCGTGTTGTCGATGCGCTTGAACTTGTTGTCCAGGCAGAACTGGATCGCGTGCTCGAAGCTCTCTTTCGCCTGCTCGTCAGGGAGCTCTGGGGCCATCGCCTGCACAAGGTGGTTGATGTCGTCGCGTCCCGTCAGCTCAGGCATGCCCGCAGGAACCATGAGCAGCAACAGCGACACCAGCAAGTGCATGTGCTTGCGCACGATGTTGTACGCAGTCGTGCTCGTCTTCACAAACTTGGCGAAATCCTTCGACTCGGTTCCTCCAAGCACGTGCGCCATTTCCTTCGTGAACACAAACGGAGTGCGCTCACGTCGGATTCCCATCTGATACTTGAAGTGGCCAAGGAAGTGACCAAAGTCGATGTGGAAGTATCGACCATTCGAGCCAATCATAATGTTATCGTTATGACGATCGCCGATACCAAGAACGCAGGTCGCGACACAATAACCAGCACATGAACGGTTGAAAAGATCCACTGCAGTCTTGTAGCTCTTTGGATCCGGGTTGTTCGCACGAATCCATTCGGAGAAGCTCGGGTCCTTGAATGCACCCAAGACACCAACACGCTTGTGCACGTCAGCCGTTGTGACCGAGTTCGGCACGATCTGCAAAATACCCGTCATCGGAGAAGTGGCGACACACTTGTATGGCTCCATCGCGAGATCCAAGCCTTCGTCTCGCCACATTTCGTCCATCAGACGGATCAGCTGGAGAGTCACACTGTCTTGACGCACGTCGTCTCCAGCCTTGAACATGACCGTCACAGGGTCACCGCCTTCTTCAGCGTTCTCGAACACGAGCCACAGTGGCTTCTTCGCAGAATCCATCACACGGCACTTGCTGACGATGATCTTTCCGACCTCAACACGAGGATCGATTGGAAGTTGGAACGAGCTTGGCAGCACCTCGTTCAGAGCTTCAAGGCCTTCGCGCATCGCCTTCTTCATCTCGATGCCTCCTTCACGCTTCTTCGCCTTCACACTCTGGCAAATGCGCTCGAACATGCCGTCGGCAGCAAAGAGCTTGTCTTGGAGCTTGAGAATCGCACGCATCTTGTGACTGCATACGTCAAGGTACGCATTCAGGATCGTTCCGTAGCGTTCGCGGTACTGCGAGTTGTACGACTCAACCTTCATGCTCCAGAACAAGTCGAAACCAATCTGGTTGGGGTTCTTGATCGCTCGCTCAATCAATAGCAACGCCAACGCAGACACGTGGTGGTTCTCGAACTTGATGGCTTGCACGAGCTGTGGCAGGAAATAGCTGAACGTTGTATCAGCCATTTTCGAAAGCTTGTCGACAGCAAACTGGCGAAGTTCCTCGTTCGCGAATTCTCCGTTCAAGAACTCGATGTACGCAGCGGGGTGCTCTGGAACAGCCCAGCGAGTGAGAAGCGACAACGCCTCCTCCACCTCTTCTCTGTCGTCCCAGTGGACGCACGACATCACGCGAGGAAGCGCTGGCGGCAGATCCATAAACTCTTCTCGGTGAAGCCACATCTGAGCTTTCTGATAAGGGCTCAAACGGAACAGTGGGTCCCGCAAAATCACCTTGCGTAAATCCGCCAAGACACCCTCCGTGCGAGTGGACGAACTGTTTCCGCTGCTTCGAGCCAAAGAGTCGCGTCGCATGTCCTGCGCGAAGCTTGCCAAAATGTTCTTGCCAGTAGATTCGTCCGCATTATTGTCAGCGCTGGAGTGAAACCCGTTCGAACTATTGAATCGCACTGCACCGTCATCCGCACTGCTGCCGTTGTTGTCGAACGAATCGTCACTCTTCGAGACTGTGTGGATAGCCAGCATCCACTCTTCTCGCTCTTGCTTCGTCTCAGCCCTCATGATGTAATCACGCGACGAGTTCTGAGGGCGAACCTTGAAGCACCAGCTCTGAACCAACTTTCGGGTTCCCTTGTTCACAGGAGCATGCGTGGAAATCTCATTCATCTCATCCGCAGGCATGATCGAGCAGTAGCGAAGCGGGATAATCTTGCGAGGCGCAGTTGGGTCGTCAGCATAGCTCAGCGTGCACGTACTTTGGTCAACAACAAACCAACGCTTCTTCCAGGAGGTAAATCTTGCTGAGAAGCCAACCTTCTGGAGCCATCCTTCTTTCAACAGCATCGTCGTACGGTTCAGCTGGACGATCGAGCGTCGATCGGTACGTTCCGCGTTGTTCGACGAATCCGTCGAGCTCCAGTCGAACTTGACAATAGCGTCAAACTTGCTGAACTCTACTTGAATCATTGGCTCGTTCGGTACAACGACGTGAGGAACTGGTCCTTGGATGCAGCTGTGCAGGTTGTTGTACATATGCACGTACTGGGTGCCTTGAACCAGGTTTCCGTCTACCTCGAACGCATTCACACCGGTCACAAGGATTTTTTCTTCGGCAGTGTCGATATTGTTTGTCGAGCCTCCGATCACCTTCTTCACACCAATGACCGTCAACTGAATGCGCATCGAGCGCGTGATGTTGGAAATGTCCGTGTTGAACGTGTGCCACACAGAGTCCGGCCACTCCGCGTAGATCAACTCGTTGCGCTGCGCTTTCAAACGCACATCAGCGGTGTCGATGACTCCGCCTTCTAGCAACTGGCCACCATCGTACAGCTCAATGCGCACAATGATGCTTGAACTCGTGAGCGGGATTCGCTGAATCGATGCCTCTTCACTGGTACGCTTCGACACACACGTGGTGCGAGGGATGTTCAGAACGCGGTGAATGCGGATCATGAACGGCTGGTGGACAGAGTAGCTAGGAACGACGTTTCCCTTGTCGAGCGAAGGACGTTCCCATTCATCGCCCAATGTAGTCATCTGCAACGAGTTGCCGCGCTCTCCTCCCTCCCAGAACTCGCCATAGGGGTTGGATGGGATCTCGTTACGAATGCTGAGACTGCGCATCGCGGTCTCTTGGATCACGGACTCGTGAATCACAGTCAAACGAATCGTTTTCTTGGTCAGGAGACACTCGCGCACGTGGACGTACTCGTTCATCACACGGAATCGGTCAATCAGGTAATCACGAGATCCCGTAATCTTCAACAAGTACTTCGCTGGATCGTAAGGACGCAGAGGTGCCGCATCAAGAGCTTGCTTGTAGCAGTTGAAAATGTGCTCCACGATCTCACCAACGGTGTCCCCAGTTGTGATAACCATACGCACGTCGGTGATAGCTTGTGCGCTCACTTCTTGCAGCTGGAACATGCGCTTGTACGTCACGTGGACAGCGCTGAACTTCACGACGCTGCACAAGACCTTCAACCACCGGTGGTAATCCTGCTCCGATTCCGCTGCAATCACCCAGGTTCTCGCTGTCGTCACCAAGTGAATGCCATACGGCTCCGATTTCGACTCCATCGGCTGCAGCGACGACACGCGCTCCAAGTCAATGTTGCCGCGCTCGTACGCCTTCTTGTCTTCACGGCTCAGGGGGATGCCATGCTTTTCAGGCTTCTTCTTGTAGTAGGACAGAACACTGCCGTTCAGCTCCATGTAGCGGCGCTTGAACGACCGATTGGTCTCTCCTTTCTTTCGAAGGAAACCCGAGATGAAAGTGGTTTCCACCGTCGACGTCACCTGCTTGTCCGAAATGATCAGTGATGCTGGGAGTCGCGCGACCGTCTTCAACGGCGTGATCAACGCAAGCTGGTTGTTGGTGCTGTGGGCGACCCAATCGCCTTCATCCACCTTGTACTCGGGGGTGTTGGCGCGCACTTCCAGCTCCGCGGGGGAGATCTCTTCGTGCGCCTTCTTGAGCTGCTGGCCGACCGCGCGACGGAAGTACAACGATTCCTTCGAGTGGGTCAGGTCCGACACTGGCTGCCAGCGCTTGTCGTCCGCGTGGGACTGGCCCGCCTTCGCGTATGGGTTCAGCGCTTCGAACGACGGGATGAGTGAGTTGTCCACATCGATCACGCTGCTGCTGAATCCTCCAGAGCTGCTAAACGACGACCGGGAGTTCGACAGCGATCCTTTGTCTTTTCCTTTCGGCGCATAGATCTGGTGCGGATTCAATCCGAACGACATCTTTCAACCTGGAATCACAAGTACAAATTGTTTCTCGTTAGAAAAACAAGGCAAACAACTTACATACGCAATCGCTCTGCTATCGCCTCTATTCACATCCCAGAGCTCGACACCAGTCAGACCAACACTCGTCACTAGAAGTCAATGTCCACATACCGTTCGCGCTTTCCCTTTTTTCTCTCTTGCTTTCCTGTGGGTGCTTGCGACTCAATCAAACAAGAAGAGACCGGAGACTGATTCGGCGGCTCGCCTGCCGACTGTTCCGCTCTCTCTCTCTTTTTTTTCACACACACACACACACACGAGAGGTGCTTGCTGCTTCCTCTTACACCGACAGACAAGAGAGACGCGCGCGGTTTGCTTGCTTGCTTGCTTCTCTTTCTTCCTCCTGCTTCTTGGCGCGTTGCCGTTTGAGCGTGAGTGAGTGCGGGGTGTGCTTTCCTGTTTGGCCTTGCTTGCTTCCTGCCCGCACTGGGTGGGTGAGTGAGTTGTGTGGGTGAAACGAGAAGAAAGGAGCGAAAGAACAGTGGGTAGAGTGATGGTCGCTCTCTCCCCCACAAGGCTTCGCTTGCTTGGCTTACTTGCTTGCCTCGGTGGGGTTTGGGGTCTTGTCCGATCATCTGTCTGTCTGTCTGCTTTTGTGGCTTGACAAAAAAGGAGTTCTTCCTTTTTCTCGAGCAATTCGTACCTCTGAAGTCTGATATCGGCGCTTCAAGTACCCTTTTCGCTGAAGGCGGACAGGAGTGGGAGGCTGGGCGACGTTGCGTACTTGAGTTATCTTGTAGTAAAAATGGGTGACATCTGGGAGGTCGTCTTCAAGACAAGCTCCTGTAGGATTCGATATCCTGTAGGAATACAAAATGGTTGACAGATTCCTTTCCACGAAGGGGGTTGGATTTTCACTGCCAAGAGATTGATTGCAGAGTGGATTTTGCGATCTTTTTGGCTGGACGCGAGCGCCAAGTGTGGTCAGTGGTCGCGCACTCACTCGCCTCGACAGTCGTTTCTCCCGATAACCAACCCCATTTGGTTGCTTTGTATAGCATATTGCATTTAAACATGCTACAAGTCATCCCCTGCTGTAATGATCCACTCCTTCCTCTTCAAAAAGCTGTCGAGGCATAATCATCAAACTGCAGCCAGGATCACCGCTTTCGCCTGCCCACACACACACCAACCGAATGCGAAGGTCCGTGGGTGGCTTCTACCACAGTAGACAACCGAACCAGGCGAGGGCAAAGTGTTACTCACCCTCCTTAAAGGCGTCTGGCGATCTGAGCGACCCTGATTCCACCCTCGATCTACCCCGCATTACCGACCTTGTCTGGTAGCAACTACCTGATTCGCTCAACCTTCTTCTTGCCTCGAATCGCTTGAAAACTCAGGCAAGGTCGCAACTAAAAATAGTTCAATTCCTTCCCAGCTGTCAGTAAAGTCATGTATTGGAGTATAAAGTTGCAGAGGTTTCCGCATGCGAAACGGCACAATCAGTTTTTCCACCCATTTTCAGGCCACAAGTCACTTTTGCAAAGGTCAGCTCAAGGAGCTCTCTGGTCCACACAGGAACGCAACTCGACGAGTTGCTTGGCTGCTCATGCGCACGTCACATGAAAGTGCGAGCATTAGCAGCGCAGCCAGCGAGAAGCAGGCGAAGAATTGTGTACCTACTCTGAGCGCGAACCACTTACTCTGGTGGAGCCGCACGTATGGAGCCAATTATCACGCTCCAGCAGCGCCATGTTCTTCCCCAAATGCGTGCGACTCGGCAGTACCCACCGCCCATGTGCTCGATAATCTCTACGAGGCGATCCGCGACAACCGCAGAGACATGGTCGAGGCGCTCGTGCAGCACCGCCCGCATGCGATTTTCGCCAAGGTAAGTTGTGTGAGTTGAGTGAAGAGCGATCTGTGATATCGAGTGTGTGTAGGTTCAGAGTATTTGCGGGTGATGGACACAATGCAAATTGCGGCTCTGATTTGTGAAAATTATGCGCTGACTGACCGACTGACTGGCCATAATGGACGCCGCCACCACAATGCGTCGTGATGCCCACGCCTGCATAGATCTTCGTAAGTGCCGCTTTTGATGAACCACACACACTCACACTCACACTCAAACCAACCTGTTGTCCTCCACACTCAACTGACTGTTGCTGGATAAACAGGGCAATGCCAAGGTACACACACACGTTCAAATGAAAGCGTCGAGAATCGTTCACCACACAAGTTCTCACATGGGTACAATGACTCACTGACTACTGACTGATCAACGATTGCGTTGGACGTGGGCGCCACACACACGACCATGAATGCAAATGCACACACACGCAGCGAACGGCCCTGTACGTCGCGAGCTTCTTTGGTCGCCACGAGCTTGTGAAATACTTTCTCGACCGAGGCGCAGACAAGTACGTCAGTACTTGCCACTTCAACATACATTTTGCACTCACGCTCAAGGTGCTCATTGGCTACCAGAAACCTGCGCTGTGAAGGGTTTCGACCTGTGGATGTGGCGGGCTTCGGCCGCGACCACGCCATCGACCGCATGAAAGTGCAATTCCTGCTCGGAGGTGAGTGGCGCAGTGCGTAAACGATATGACTTGATGGTAGATAACAGCGAGCGTTGTGGGTCTCCAAATGCGTAGAGGAAGCATGTCCGCGCGTGATCATCTGCACGGAAGATCCCACCTCGATCCACACTTCTCGGGCAATGCTCACATCGCCAAGCACGATCCGTCTGCAGATCCACTTTAGCGAGCCAGTCGAGGATTTCATCAGCGACGACATCGCCGCGTCTCCGCACTGCCGCGTTCAGTCATTCATCATGCTCCGCCGCGACTTGTACATTGTCGACGTCAAGCCATGCGCACCACTGCTGCGAGCAGCGCCATTCGAAAGCGAGAGTGTCCGCACCGACAGTAGCAGCAATACTGGGAGCGCGACAGCTGATAGCAACGGCATGTTCATTGAGGTTCCAGCAGGTGTCGCACGCCGAGCGCGCTCAGGAAGAAGCCAATCCGAGACACTCAACTCGTGCTCCAACCGCTTTGTGCTGGTTTTGTTGGATTCGCCGCCGCCACCATCGATGAGATAGCAATCAACGTTTTGCATGGTGACGTCCACACAATAAAGAAACCTCACGCGTGTCTGGTGCGCACAGTCAGTCACCCAGCCAGCCGTCTGGTGTTGAATAAGACCGTCTTCGTCGCATGCCGTCGCCAGTTGAGCTGCGGGTGGTGATCAGTGAGAAAAGAAGAGAAGGAAGGTGGAGAGAGAAGCAGCGACAAAACAAAACGTACACGACGACGACGTCTGTAGAAGGATAGAAGACACTCGTAGGACGCATGGGAGTGGAGGTGCTGAATAGAGGAGCGCAGGCAAACGCTTTTCCACGACATCATCATCGTCGTTTATCTCCATCGAACGACCGACCAACCCGCATGTTGTCGCACAGGAAGGCGCGCATTGTGCACGCTTTTTTCTTGTTTCCCGCCAAAACCGCTTGCTTACAACCGATAGCTTATTGGCTGAAATGCACGTGCTGCTTCTTTTCAACCAATACAATGAACGCATTGAACCCTAAGCGCCAGTTTTTTGTCACCAAGCTGAACAGATTGCCTGCGAAAAAGGGGTTGAGCTTTTGCATTTAGATCGGGGGCGGGCGACGTCTTGCAGAAGCCAAAGCCACCGCAGTCTGGCAAAGTCTGGATCTCGCACGTCACTCCTCCCGAATCGGCGGAAGGGATGCTGCTTTTTGCGAGGCGCTCGCGCCTCGCCCCTTCTTTCTGGGCGGGGGAGCAGGCAGGCTCTTGGAATAAATCGGAGAGTGGGCAGGCGGGTCGCAACGTCTTCTTCTGTGTATGCGGGAGTTGGGCTTGAGGCTGGGCGGCTGGGCTGGGGGAGGGAGAAGGGTGCGAGAGTGAGTGCGCCAGCCAAACGAACGAGCGAGCGATGCTATTCTTTGCCCGTCTTTGGCCCTGTTGCTGCTGCTGCGGCCGGCCGGTTCGCGCGCGAAGCTAGTGGTCGTTGCTGTTGGGGCGGCCGTGCGGTTAGCTCAGGCAGCGAGCCAGCCAGCGAACAAGCGAGCGAGCGCATGACAAAGAGAGAAAAGAGAGCGAGGGAGTGGTGACATACCGCCACTCTTCCCCAAGCGCAAACGAGCACACACGCACACACACACACACGCACGCACCCACACGCGCACACAAGCTCGTAAGCCTCAAGACAACACACAAGCCACACCCCATAGTCAAGATGACAGTCAAGAAGTGCGTGCGCTGGTCGACGATCACAGTGTACGAGTTCGGCGTGGGTATCGGCGGGAGCGCGATCCCCAAGCGCGGCGGGCCGTCGATTGGCTTGGCGCGCAAGCCCAAGCACATCTGGAGCTCCTCGCTGGACGACATGTGCGCAGACACGGACGACGAACCAGAAGATGACTACGCAGTCGATGGCGATGACAACGACAAGATCCTAAAGTCGCGCGATGTCGTGCAGCGCAAGCCACAGCGCCTCCCGCGTCGCCGCAAAGTGCGCTGGCTCAAGCCGCTCGAGCGTGTGACGATGCTGACAAAGGCCGGGTGCAGCGAGAAGAAGATCTACCGCATGATGATGGAGAGCTCCGAGATCGCGATGTCCAGAAGGCTCAGTCTGTGTGTCGACCGCGGCAATCGCGTGTCTGCTTAGAGACCAAGGCTCAAGGCAGAATGCGAAAACGGCCCACGAGTAAGAGCGATTTTATTTAACAGCGTGTGTACGACGACGCACGCGTATGTCCAGCCCAAGAAGAGCGATCTGTCGCCGCCTCATGACTAGACATGGCAAGACAAGAAAGACCCTCCAAGCTGCTCTCTGCAGCGCCACCCTTCTCGGCGAACGCTATAGTAGCGTCATGAGAAGACAGCGAAGACTCAGACGAAGGCGACAAAAGAGTGTACGATATGACCAACAAGTGATGTATTCCATTCTCCATTTCGACATTGTCCACCCGTGTGACTGTACCAATATCCCATTCGAATCTCTTTGTTGCTCCTTCTCTGCGTGCATGTGCCTGCTATCGCTCTCTGTGTGCGAGAAATCTAACGCCAGCTTCTGTTGATACCATTCATTCATTTCTTCCATCTCTAGCAGCAGCTTTTTGAGCCAAGAAGCCAAGATCAAGATCCTATCGAGAAAGAATTGCGTGACGTGACGAGACCCCAGAGCGTGCGCTAAGAATAACACGCGCGAAGCTATTTCTAAACATATAGTGCGATCTGAGCGCCTCCATTTAGCGCCAGCATGTTGTCGCCAATGCAGAGATCGGGAGCGGTACATTGAGTGACAGCAGCAACTAGAGGAAGCAGCAGAAGCAGCCTCTCGCGCGCGCCTACTGCAAAAGGAAAGCGTATCAGCCAGCAGCGATCCAGTCAAGGCAGCACCATTGAGCGGAAGGCGAGATGTCGCTGTACACGCTCAAGCAGCTCCTGAACGACTGCAGCACGCGCATGTCGCGCACGAAATGCGCCGCCGACAAGAAGCGCGAGACGCTCGAAGACATTTGGCGCGCGTTCAACGACTGGATCTCCTCACGCTTCGACATTGGCAAGGTATTGACGAGAAAGTGGTTCACGAATTGGATAATGCCGGTCTGACACTGTGTGGTGTTCCTATTGCCCATGATGTTGATACTGAAACAGGGCGTGCACATCGCGACGTTTGCGTCCATCAGCTGGGAAACGTGCACGAATTCGCGCAACCAAACCAAAATCCGGCCCGTGTTCATCCTCTCGGACACTTTTGTGAAAACCTACGGGCTGCAGCAGAAGAAAGCGCTGACACCGCCCATTGTCGCGTCGCTCGAAGAGATCAATTTCACGAAAATCGCGATTAAGTACTCGAGGAACCTCACAAAGGACCTCGTGTTCAGCGGGGTGCGCGACTTGCTGCAGCGGATCGGCGAGATGGCCGGGAGCGGCTCACAACTCTCGATCACGTTCAACTTTGGCCGCCTCATCGCGAAGAACCGCTGCGTGTCGATGGTGTTTGACCCGATGAAGTTCCCGCGCGCGCTGGAGGGCAAGATCGCGCGGTCGCTGCTGGTCACGCCCCAGCCGTCGGTACTGGGCAACCTGGCAGATTTCGACATCCTGCAAGAGGAGGTAGTGGATTTTGCGAATTCTAACCCCGAGGACCACCGGCGAAGCGACAAGGAGCATGCGCAGATCAACGCGTTCATGTTTGACAGTGAGTTTCTCGAGGCGCTGCCGACGAGTCGCAGCAACCCGGAGAACGTGATCCCGATCTCATCGCTCGATGCTAGCGTGAGTTTCGAAGACGAGCTTCAGAAGCATGATCTACTGCTACAGTCATCACCTCTCAACAGCAAGCAGCAAAAGGAGAAACTGGTGATGGAGTCGGCCTTCAAGAGACACGTGTTGAACCTCGCAGAAGAGGTCGACCTGGAAGTGAAATACGCCTTCGACCTGCAGCTCCAGCAGAAGCGCGACATGGAAGCCATGGCGCTCGAAGTCAAGATGCGCCGTATGTGCGCGGAGGACATGCAGCGCCACTTGCGCGTGCAGATAGACTACCAGCGCAGCGCGCGCAACAGCGAGAAGCACGAGCGGAAATGTATCGACCCGTCCGCGAGCTCGTTCTACTGCGACAGCGAGCAAACGCGGCTCGGGTACGAAGACAAGGAGTACCTCCTAAAGAACAAGCAGGACCTGAAGCAGCAGCTGCTGGGCCAGATTAGCACGAAAGAGCAGGAGCGCCTGAGCGACCGCCAGCGAAGTCTCCAGGACGACCAAGTGTTTCTGCGCAGACTGCGCAGTGAGATGGACACCATGGAGCAGAAGCAGTTCCAGGACCGCGAAGAGCTCCGCAAGACGCTCACAGACTCGTGGTGGCGAGACGCGACGATCAAGAAGCTCGTCAAGACCAAGAAGAAGCAGCGCGCGGCCGAGCAGATCCACCACGAGGGTGTGGCGATCATGTCCGCGAGATCCAACTACTACCCGAACCTGCCGCAGCCGTCCACACCGCGCTTTAACAGCCACACGCTCGCGGCAGACTTGGACTTCTCCGTCGGCTTTGACATTCGATCTGTTTGCGAGTGAATGAACGAGGAGCTTGCGACGGTTTGAGATACTCAGCGCAAGCAGCGACGATCAAAGATGGGATCTTGAAATGCTGCTGGAGTAGCGATACTACATCATCGAATAGGTAAAGTCTGCACTGCGAGCATACATGGAGGCAAGACAACCTTCCAGATATCTAACTAACACCACCCAGCAGGTCTAAACAAAATACTTCCGGACCCCGCAATCACAGGTATTCATCAATCATGCGCTTCTTTCTCGATATCCGCCACCAGCTCAAGGTTTCGCAGCTTGGCGAGGCGAGGAGTGGCATCAAGTGGTACTAGGACAAAGTCCCTTCCCATTCTAAAGAAACCGGTAAACCCATTCCAACAATCATTTCAAAATAAAAAGTTATGTATTGAAAAGAAAGTCATCTTCAGTTCGATTCTGCTTCTTCGTCGCACACTTCAACCTCAGTCAGTTCGCAGCAAATGAGAAAAAAATGGATGAGAGAGTCAAAAGTGAACTGTTGCTCATTCTCTCTAGTTCACTTGTGCCAAGACGACGCGATTTACATCTCCTCCATCAACGCGTTCAACACCATCTCGACGTCGCCCTTGGCTTCCTCGAGGCGCTCGACCGCGCGGGTCGTGTCCACGTTCGGGAAGATGTCGCGAATGGTCGCAAGCTGGTCCGTCCACTTCTTCTCCTCCTCCGAGACCACGACCTCGACGATCTCTTCCTCAACCGCAGGGGTGGTCTGCTCCGCGACTTGCTCCCAGTCGCTGTCTGCGCTCACTGGCGCCGACTGCGCGATCTCCACCACTTCAGCGGCAACCACCTCTTCCTCCTGGGCTGGAACTGGCTCGGTAGTGTTCACAGCGGCTTCAGTGTACACAGGCACTAGGGTTGGCATGAATCCCATTGGCATTCCCTGCGGGATCTGCAGGTTCTTCAGCTCCTCGACGGCATCCTTGGCAAACACGCTGACGCGTTCCGCAGCAGTCTTGATGCCCTCAGTGGCGTCCTGGACGAGCTTCTCGTTCTTCATCTCCTCCGCCACTTCCTTCGCAAAGATGCTAATGCCTTCCGCCGCCGCCTTGATGCCCTCCGTGGTCTCCTTCAGCATTTGGTCAAACGGGATCTCCTGGATCGACTGACGTGCCGAGTAGAGCGAGTCGCGTGCATCCTTGGCCGCGTTCTTGAGCGCTTCGTTTGTGTAGTCAACACCAGACTGCGCGCGGAGCTTCCAGTCCTCGTGCTTGACCTTCTCCATCGCGGCGTTGAGCGTCTCGACAAGCTTCTCAATCGCCTTCAAAATCGGGTCCGCGACGTTCTCCTGGAACACGACCTGATTGCGCGAGACCGCGCTGAAGCGCACGGTCTTGAACTTGCCGTCCTCGAGCTTGAACGCCTCGAGCGCAGTGCGGTACTCAACCTCGTTGGTCATGGTGATCACGTCGCCCTCGGCGTCCGTGTACTGCACGACGAACGAGTCTTTGCGCAGGTTAAAGGTCGAGCGGAAGAGCTCCATGAGCTGGTCGAAGCTGTTCGCGTCCATGTCCATGTAGAAGCGGTGGATCTCGCCCTTGTGGCAGATCTTGAGCGGCGCGACGCTGGCCATTCTTGCTGGTTTGCTAGCTTGCTGGCTTGGTGGGTCTTCTTCTTGTGCGGTCTTCTGATAAGAACGAACAATGAGCGAGAGAACGAATGCAGCAGGCAGGCAAGCTCGCACAGCCAAAACGCACGCGTCTTCTCCACAAGGAAAGGGGAAAAGGGAGGGGCGGAAGAAAAGAAAGCTCGAAGCAAAAAACAGCCTGCAGTCGCTTCAGCCCCTAATAGAGGGTTGGACTCGCTGTAAATCCGAGTGGAATGTACAAAATGAACTGAAAAAGTGAAAAAACTGGATGCGTTTTTGCTGATTTTTCTACTTTTTTGAGGCCGATATAATTTTGGGGGCGACAAGGCTTTGAGATTTGTGTGGGGTCTGGAAGAATAGCATCTGTTTTTCTCACTAAAAGGCACATCTACGGTATTTTACTGTATCGCTCGACAAAAGGGATGGATTTCAGGTGCGAGTCTGGTAAACAGAGTGGTCAAACTCGTAAAAGAGGGTCGTGGCAAGCCAACTGTGCCTCGCAAAATTCATTGTTTATTCGAGATCCTTCCGAGCACTATGACATTCAAAAGTCAGCACCGCGATTATTTTGACCTGAAAGGAGTGAATGTGGTCAAATTGATTGTGATGGTCCCAATAGCCTCTCTCAACATGAAGCATCAAGCAACTGCTTCTGCTGCATGCATGCATGCCAAAGGATGAGGACCAGGATTTCTACTCTGTCGATGGAGAGGTCTCGGGCTCTGCACGCACGACCTCCGCGAACAGCGATCTCTTGGCTGCGCGCACGCGCTGCGAAGAGCTCAGCTTCTGGCTGCGGTCGAACAGATCAACGCTCCATTCACCTGCAGCGTCCTGGACTCGCAGCACGAACTCTGCTGCGTCGAAAGCACGCAGTGGTGCAGCGTCAAGAGCTTGCTTGTAGCAATTGAAGATGTGTTCCACAATCTCACCAATGGTGTTGTTAATGTCGACGGACACGCGGACGTCAGTGATAGCGTGTACTGGTATTTTCTGTAGCTGGAGCATGCGCTTGTACTTCATTTGGACAGCATTGTACGACATGCTAGTAGCGGTAGAATCGCACAGAGCCCGGAGCCATCGCAGATAGTCTTCTTCAGTATTGGCTGCTAGCGTCCAGGTGCACTCAGTGGTGGCTAAGCAGAACCCGAACCGCTCGGTTTCTGATTTCAACGGGTGCAACGAGGTCACGCTTCGCAAGTCCAAATGGGCACCATAGTCAGATACTTCCTTGTTGTTAGCATCAGAATTTAGATGATGCCTTTCGACTTGCTGTTGCTCCTTGTAAAATGACAGTCTCGCGCCGTTGAGCTCAAAGAACAGAGGCTGGAATGAGCCGTTCGCCTTTTCGTCTCGCTTTCGAAGAAGCCCAGAGACGCTGGCACTACCTGGTGTCGCTGCTGGAGCGGTATTCTCGTCCACAATCACGAGCGAAGCAGGCAGCCTCGCGACGATTTTCAGCAAGTCGTCTGTTCTTGGAGTCGGCATCGTAAGGGTAGTCAACATGGAGGTTTGTCGCGGAGCGTGAAGTGGCGTTCTAGAGTGAGTCTTGAGTTGGGCTCGTGAGAGAGAAGCGAAATCGCAGAGTGGCTGGCAGCACAGCGAGAAAGCGAACAGCAAGCGCTGTGCAGTAAAGCGCTCGTCTATTCTATCCTGAATTTTCTTGGTGGCGCAGCCTATATATTTTATTCAATCTTGGGGTAAAATGGGTGCAGTTTTTGTCTTGGACACCTTGGACCACTTCAACCAAGCTGACTGTGTACGAAGGGGTGAACCACACTAAAATATAACATATTTTATCCAATCAATATACTTTGGAGAAAAATTGACCAATCATAATTGCATACGGGAGGCGACACAGTGATCTTGTCTTTTCCTACCTCTTTATCAAACCACAGCTCACGCATGATAATTATATTTGCATACCTTTTTTATCTTTACTCAGCTGTTATTCAAGGTGTAGTGTTGTCGTGCGGTCGTTCCCTGTCTGCTGCTGCCGCGCGGTCATGAGCAGCAGCAGCTACAAACAATACGCACAGCGACACACCCGATCCATTACGTATCCCAGCTGAACGGCATTACGTCGCGCGTGCTCCTCTCTCTCTCTCTCTCTCTTCCAGTGCGACGTCCTCATTTGCGTGACTCAGCACATTGGCTCTCCACCCTCTTAGCTCATACGCAGCCCCTCGTCAGCCCCTCGTCAGCCCCACTCACAGCCATGAGCGCGCCTGTGCCGCCGCTGTCCTCGACGTCGTCGTCGTCGTCGCTGCCGGCGTCCGCGGGGCTCTCACCGTCGCACAATGCCACGACCGACGAGCTCTCGTCCAGCACGCGTAGCTCCGCTAGTAGTAGCATGAACCTACCGCGACTGAGCCGTCTCAGCTCCAACTCGGGCTCGCTCTCGCAGAAGTCGCTGCAGAGCTTCCGCACCGTGTCACTTCCCGGTCTGTTTCCTGGCACGCATCTCGGCATTCTCGCATCCGGGCTGTTGGACAAGCGCCGCGATGGTGCAGTACGAGGCGGCTGGGCCAAGCGCCTCTTCATCCTGTCGACCAAGAGCTTGCACTACTACCGCAAAGCAGAAGAGTTTGAGCTCTTCGGCAAGGAGAGAGGACAGGTAACGGGGATGCGACTTATGCTCAAGATACGACTATTTGGAAGTCTAACGTGTACGCTGTACTTTGCTGCTGTCAATGTACCAGGTTCTGTTATCAGATATGGGCTACGCGAAGCTCGTCGCGCCGGAAGACGCACCGTATGGAGCAGTGGAGCCCAACACACCCTCGTATTTCTGCGCCGTGCTATCGGTATGTCACAACGCGCTCGTTTGCTCCTGCACAATTGTGCTGCCTGCTTGATCCAGCTACTTATACCTCCTTACGTGTATTGTACTGATACCAACTGCAATTGGTACAGAAACGCAAGTCGCTGCTCATGTTCCTACGCGCAGACTCGCTCGAGTACGCGCAGTGCTGGGTGAACATCATCAATTACGCGCTGCAGACTGCGAAAAGCGTCGATTTCTCGCCGAAATGGTCGATTGAGACTATGCAAACGTTCATTGCCGCTGCGTCTGGGTAAGCCATGCTGGTCATATTACGGATTTGCCGCACTTGTCGTTCATTAATGCTTTGTCTGTGGGCCGTCGTACCAGCAATTTCCAGGATTTGAAGCCCGAAGAAGAGAAGAGCGAGGAAGTTGCCAGCGCCAGTACGGTACGAATACTAGATCTTCCTGTGGTGCTATGAAAGGCTCTGAGCTTATTTGCCTATGCTGATGATGCTGCCGTCGCTGTGTTCTGATTATCAGCAAACGCCGAAAGTGCTGGTCATCAGTGTCGCGTCTACAACCGATTTCTCGCCGCAAACAACAACCGAACGGGTCGTGAAGCGTCAGGTAGAACTCTCGAGCGAGGTCAAAATTGGTGCATTCCGCAAGAAAGACTTTTGCATCTTGGTGCTGAGCGACGGCGAAGAGCTCCACATTCCGCATCACATGCTCGGGAACAACATAGCGAGTCTACTGACAGTCGAGAAGGAGATCGTGCTCTCAACGCCGCCGCGAAGTCAGGACGCGCGGCCCAACATCGTGTCGGTCTCCAAAGTCTACGGTACGGATAAATAAATCATGTTTATGTGAGGTTGAAGTGAAATGGTATAACTCTTGGTATTGGTTCTCTCTTGTGTCTTCGCAGTTCGGTTCCGCTGCACTCGCTTGCCACCAGTTCCAGTTTCCCCTCAGCCCTCGGGCGTGCAGCCGCTCATCGTGAACCAACCGTCTGCGTTCTCCATCGTCTTTCCAGGAGCTCTTGGTGGACTCTTTCTGCTCAGTTCGATAATTTCGTTCTACTGGGCGTCGCCGTTTGAAGGACTGATGAAGATCACGATTGTGCTCGGCATCTTGCTCTCAATCTCGCAGATCGCGCAGTTTGTGATCGCGTACGCGCCGCAAAACGACAGTTTGATGCTGTCGAAGAGCGGAACGATGCAAGCAGCTACGAAGAGTAGTATCAGCACCAGTACCAGTACGTTATCCTCAAGAGAGAACGACCTCATCTTCTTCTTGCGGGTAGACAAGATTGAGGTGATCGAGTCGGATCAAGACCTGGAGCTGAATGGCATCTCGCCATTGTCTACTACGAGCGGCGTCGAGTCTGCGGAAGATGGTGATGGAAATGCTGACGGCGATACCTCTGCAGCGAAAATCTCAGGCGGTCCGCTGCCATTCTCCGCGCGTTTCATCGCCGCAGAGAAAGGCGATGAAGAGAAAGGACGACAGCGCTACCAGAACACATTGCAGTGGCGCCGCGAGAACGAGATTGACAACATTCTCGTCAGGCCGCATCCGACTTTTGAGACGATCAAGAAGTACTACCCGCAGTACTTCCACGGGCGCTCGCGAGCAGGACAGCCAGTGTACTATGAGCGTCCGGGGAAAATCGATCTCGCGGCGCTCAAGCGCGAGGGTTTGTCGATCGAAGACTTGCTGCGGCATTACATGTACATTACCGAGTATCTCTGGCGCGTGATTGAGCCAAGCGACACTGGAAGGTCGCTGACCGTGCTGGACGTGACGGGCATTGGCATGTACGACCTAGGCGGCGAAGTGCTGGACTTCATCAAGCGCGCGTCGGCGTTCACTGGCGCGCACTACCCAGAGAGAAGCGCGCACATCTTTATCATCAACATCCCCGGCTGGTTCAACATGATTTGGAGAATGGTAAAGCCCATGATCGACCCTGTGACACGAGAAAAGGTGCGTCTCTGGGCTGAATTCTGTGTTGTAGCTGTGTATTAGAGCTAATGATTCTTTTATGATGTTGAATATGTTAGGTGCACATGCTGAAGGGCAGCGCGATCCTGCGGGAACTCGAGACGCTGATCGACATTGAGAACATCCCACGCGACCTCGGCGGCAAAGGTCCGGCGCTCGGCGAGTCCCAGGAAGAAATAGAGCTGCTCGCGCACGTGAACAAGTACTTGCAGCAGTGAGTTGAAGTAGATAAGCCACATAGTGCCGTAGTTGATATTGCTAGTAGAAGTCGCCCACCCACCCGAAGAGGAGAGTATGTATAGCAGTAGTGCGTCAATGTATATCCCGCAGAGTGCGCTTGCTCGTGTTGAGCAGAAATGGTCACGCAAATAAGTATGCGTGCTACGTGTAGTATCGGCAGTGAGGAGTCATCGAAGGTTCCTCTTCAATCCTCAAGAGGAACGGGCTCGAACGATGCCAGCACCATGACTCTCCCCCCCCCACTCTTCATAATAAGCAAATCCGTAGTTCATATGCGTAAGATCGCGAAGAGCGCCGCCTAGACGTAGGAACCACCAGAAAATCGTTCAGCAGACACCCACACACTCACACCAGCCATTCTCATGTCCACAATGACTTGAAGTGCGGCAACATCTTGATCGGTATGGATGGCAATGCGAAGCTGATTGACTTTGGACTGAGCGGTCTCGTGAACGAGGCGGAGATCCAGATCGAGGTCAAGAAGATCGGCGCTGTGCATTTGAAGTTCCCCAAGTGCTTGGCAGGTGGCCGATCGCCCTTCACCTCGGACATGAATTCGCTCGCGATGTGCATCATCAAGGCCGTGAGTGGCGACACTCCGTGGGATAAGATGCCTTCCGCAGCAGTCCGCTTCCAGGTGATAAAGGAGAACCCCAAACCTGCCGGACGCGATGAACGAAAAGCAGCGGAACCTCGTTCAGCTCATGACGAAGCACGACCCGACTGCGCGTGTGAGGATCGCGTTCGTGCTGAACAAGCTGAGTGAGTTTGCGCAAGACAAGAAAGAGAACAACGGTAGCACTCCGTATAGTGCGGTGTAGCTGGGGTGAGGGCGGCGCGACTTGCTAATGGAGAATGGTACAATTTGTGGAAAGGAGAGGTGTATGTATGCAAGGAGAACCCTGAGTCCCTGAGCAAGCGCCTGTGCAACGCGAGCGAGCCCATTATTGTCGGTATTGATGGATAATAAGTCCGCTTTTCGTACCAGCACACAGCAGCAGCGCGCCATTAACATACTAGAACGAGCTAATGGAGCGAGATGCAGGCATGAGCTGCTCAACCACAGAAAAACATTTTTTTTGATGAGGACGCAGCCAAATTACATTTGAGAGACTTCACTGTAAGCTCGTCCAGGATCTGCGACAGACCTAGATCAAAGTCCTCAATTAGCAACCACGAGCGGTCAAATCCATACACTTTACATTCAATTCCCAAATGGGGACCAAAAATGAAGCCATTATTTGATCCAAGCGATTCATGCCATCACCGCTTCAAAACAGCAGCAACGATGAAGAGAAGAGCGAGCCATCCTGGCAGATGAAGCTCATCGCCAAGCCAGCACTGTGTGGATCCAATTGGTCTTACACCTACAGTAATAGTTTTGCAGCATGGGCGCCGCATTTTCATTTGCAACCTCCAGTCTTCATCGGCCTATTCAATAGGCAAAGCAGCCAGTCGGGTGCAAGCTCGTAAAGAGCACCTACCATCAACATGGGAGATGCTACGAATCTCTCCACGTTTATCCTTCATGCTGGTCAGGACGACGACTCTTCAAATCCCTTGCCGATGTGCTAGCTGAGCTGAGCGATTGATCGATCGATGACGCGCATGGATTCATCTACGATTGGCGGAGTAGTTGCGGAATGAGGGGAGGGGGAATCGAATAGACAGCGTGGTTTCGGAATGAGGGGAGCTACCAACTGCAACTTGCATTCTCTCATTCAATTCGTCAAATCACCGCATTCATCCAATCCTGAAAAGCTCCAAACGCCAAACGCCACAAAGCCACAGCGGCAAGGAAGGAAGGAAGGAAGGACACCGTTCATCGAGCTATCGCTGAGCGCCTCCATTCGCAGATTCTCCTGTTCGCAGACCCACAAGCAAGAGACAGACACACACCTGCACTTGATAAAGATGCTGTCACTGCTACCCCGTGTGCGAAGCGCGAGAGGCGTCGCCATTGCGCGCAAGAGCTACGCTCACCGAGGACTGCGCTTGCTGTCCACGACAACGACGACGCCACCGCCACCGATTGATTATGATGGTGAGTTTGCAAATGTGCTAGCTGTTGTGTCCCTGATGTGTCAGTGAGCTGGTACTGATGCAGGCTGCTTGTAGATTCGCCCGTGTCGTTTGAAGACGTGAGCACTGCGACGTACCGCATCCGCGACGGCATCCAGCAGACGTCGTGCAAGTACTCGCCGATGCTCTCCAAGCGCATGGGCTACGAGATCTTTTTGAAGAAGGACTACCGCCAGATGACCGGCAGCTTCAAGGAGCGCGGCGCTCGCAATGCGCTGCTCCAGCTGACCCAAGAGCAGAAGCGCATCGGTGTCGTCGCTGCATCAGCAGGTACGAATTAAAATGGATTGAGCTGCTACGGACCATGCTGTTTTCCCACCACTAATCAATACATACTCTTATGTAGGCAACCACGCGCTCGCGCTCGCGTATCACGGCAAGCTGCTGGGCATCCCCGTGACGTGCGTGATGCCCAACATCGCGCCGCTGACAAAGATCACAAGCTGCCAGGAGCTCGGCGCGCGCGTGATCCTGCACGGCTCGCACATCCTCGAAGCGCGCGAGAAGGCCGACGAATATGCCCGCGATGAGGTACCATTTTTGCATTGTAGTCATTCTATGGATGCCCAACTCTCGCATCGAATTCACATCGGTGTCATGATTTTGTTTCTTTAGAATCTCGCCTACATCAATGGGTTTGATCATCCGGACATCATCGCTGGCGCCGGCACGATGGGCATCGAAATTCTCAACCAAGTAGGCAACCAAACCATTTTCCTTTGTGGCTTGTGGGGCTTCCAAGATTTGACTGACTCAAGTTGGCAATTTTGTGTAATAGGTGCCAAACGTCGATGCGATTGTCGTGCCAGTGGGCGGAGGCGGTCTCATCGCCGGTATCGCGCTCGCAGTGAAAACGCTGGCGCCGAATGTGCAAGTGATTGTAAGTGTTGACGTTGTCCAGTCAGTGCTGAGTCTGAACTGGTGGAGTTTTGGCTAACCCTCAGTTGTCTATTTTGTGATCTACCAACTAATGTAGGGTGTCGAGCCTGAGCTCTGTGCGAGTTTCACGGGTGCGCTGGAAGCAGGTCATCCTGTGAACGTGCCGACCTCACCAACTCTTGCAGACGGTCTCGCAGTGCCATGCGTTGGCTCGAACGCGTTCCAGATCGCGCGACACCGCGTTGACCAAATCGTGACTGTCTCGGAGCGGGCGATTGCGCTGAGCGTGCTGCGTCTGGTTGAACAGGAGAAAGTGGTAGTCGAGGGCGGTGGTGCGTGCTCGCTGGCAGCGCTGATCGACGACAAACTGCCCGAGCTCAAGGGCAAGCGCGTAGTGCTGCCTCTCTGCGGCGGCAACATTGACGTGCCCGTGCTCGGTCGTGTCATCGAGCGCGGCCTCGCCGCGGACGGACGTCTCGTGCGCTTCGTCGCGACTGTGAGCGATCGTCCTGGCGGCATCGCGCAGCTCGCCAACCTGCTCTGGGAGTGTGGCGTGAGCGTGAAGGATATCTACCACGAGCGCGCGTGGGTGCACTCGAGCGTCTCGAACGTCACGGTCAAGTGTGTCGTCGAGACCCAGTCGTATGACCATGGGCTCGAGCTCAAGAAGCGGCTGGAGGACGCAGGGTACCCGCTCTCGTGGGGGAGCTCGACCAACACCAGTTTTGTCGACTTTTAGGTTTGGGACCGGTGAGCCATCCATCCCTCCCCGTGATGGAGATTCAATCAGGTGTTTGAGCTGGGAACTTGCCTTACTATAAAGTTTAAACTTTGAATACGATAGAAAATTAATTGAGCTTTAGATTACTATTATATAGAGAGGATACCACGAGATTCACTTCCTCGCGCAGAGATAACCTAGCACAACGGACTATTGGAGCACCGCAGCTGTGGCATTTGCGACTTCGGCGTCCGCGAACGGATCGCAGGCTTCCTCTTCTGTCTTGGCCGGACATGTCTCGCCTCCATAGGCACTGTAGAGCGCGACCTCGCGGTACCGGTCGCGCTTGCTCGTCTTCGCACTGCATCCCGACCAGTCGGTCCACTCAGTTACAGCGCAGTCCTCCTTATCGCAGTCTTTAACCTCTGTGAGAGCTTCACAGGCAGCGCCATCCGCCTCAGGGAACACTAGCACAAGGCGCAAGCGGGTCTTCTTGCCCGTCGCGTAGTCGCAACCGGTCCAGTTGCCCCAGTCCGAGAGCTTACAGTCCAGCTTGCAACTGACTTCCTCGGCCAGCGCGCCACAAGCCTCGCCGCCGTACATCGGGTACGTGATCACGCGCTTGCTGCGCGTCTTGGTGTAGTGGGCGGGGTTGCAGCCCGACCAATCGCTCCAGTCGCTCAGCTCGCAGTCGATCGGGTCGCAACCTTCGTGTTTGGTCAGATCTGGACACACCTTACCACCAAAGACGCTGTGGACCTTGACGGTGCGTCCGCGCGTCTTGTTGCCCGTGGAGTGATCGCAGGCCGACCAGTTGCCCCAGGCGTTGACCTCGCAGTCCTGCTTGGCACAGTACCTCACGTCCTCTAGAGTGGGACATTCCTGGGCACCGTACTTTGGTTTGACGTCAATGGTGCGCGTTCGACGCATGGACCCGTCTTCGAGGTCGCACGTCGTCCAGTTCGTCCAGTTGCCCACAACGCACTCCACTGGATCACACTGCGGGGTCTCAATGAGCTCGCCGCAGGATTTGCCGGCGTACTTATTTGGTCGCTCGATTGTTCGCGTGCGGGTCTTGTTACCCGTGGCTTCGTTACAGGGCTGCCAGTCGCTCCAGTCGCTCACGATGCAGTCGACCTTTTCGCAATAGTCTTCTTCTTCGAGCGGATCGCACTCTTTGCCGCCATATCTCATCTCGGTCGTGATAGTTCGCGAGCGCGTCTTGCGGCCAGTGTCAATGTCGCAGCCGGTCCAACTGGTCCACGCACTGAGCTTGCAGTCCACTTTTGGACAGTATTCGACTTGCTCGAGCGCTGGACACGCCGTGCCGCCGTCGATGGGCTTGACGAGGATCGTTCGCGTCGAGGTCTTCTTGCCGTCTTCTTCGGCGCATTCGCTCCAAGTGCTCCATTTGGACACGACACAATTCACGGGCTTGCACTTCACAGACTCGGACAGCGTCGGGCACGCAGCACCACCGTACTTCGCGGCAGTGGTCGCTGTGCGCGTGCGCGTCTTGTAGCCTTTCGAGTCGCAGTCTCCGTACGTGCTCCACGCGGTCACGACACAACTGATCGGCTTACACTTGATGGACTCGCTCAGGACAGGACAGGCACGGCCTTTGCCTTTCTGAGCAACGGTCACTGTTCGTGTGCGCGTTTGTTTCATCGTTGACTCGTCGCAATCCGAATACAGACCCCAGGCGCTAACAGCACAGTCGACATTCGCGCTCACGACAGTCGCTGCGTTCACCGCAGACACCAGTTGGTGAGTGGTGACGAGCACCGACACCAGCAGGAGGTTGCCGCTGGGCATCTTCATTCTTCTTCTTCTTCTTCTTCTTGGGATGCAAGACCCGACGCACTGCACGCTTGAGCGCGCGCTTGCTCTGAAAGCTTGGGCTTCTCTACTTCGACGATAGTTTTCAATTGAGCAAGTGAAGAGGGAGACGACTCCGCCACCAAGCACATCATCAAGCCATATTTCGCCTGAGGACGAAGAGCTACAGCGGCTCTCGCAGGTTGAGTGTGCAACCTAGAACGCAAAGCAGAAGGGAAGAATAGGACGCCGATGGCCACGGAATCTCGTCAACGCATAAGCAATAGCTGCGCTCATCCTCGCAGTCTTATCTCTGGTCAGCCATGTAAACTCGGCTCGTTTAGATACCGTTCCTAGTCAGCCCGACTCAACTGGTCTAACACTGAAATGGGTACAGCCTTCCTTCCTGTATCCCAAAAATAATGGCGCCAAAAACAAATCCTGCATGAAATCAAATATGCCAAAAGGCTACATAACCTAAATCAGGAACAGACCCATCGCTCAGGACCAGCCGGTACCTACATTAGGGAATGTTTTTGCCGCCAAAAAGCCGATCCGATATTATTTGGCGGGTGTCAGAAAATGACGCGAATGGGAACGCAGCGACGGTCCTCGGCAGCAGTGCAGCAACAAGCCACGCCCACCGCTACAACAACCAGTGACAACGACAACAGCAATATCAGCATGGTGCCTCCGCCGATTGTGACGCACGGACCGCACTTTAGCTCTTCCCGCTCTTCTGCGCTCGCCTCGGCGGCATCTGCGGGCACGAGCGGCAACGAAGTGGTGATCGATGGCGAGTCGTCTGCGACCGACTCGGACGAAGACGAGGTGATGGTCATCACGCCGCAGTCGCGCAAGCGCAACCGCACGTCGGCCATCATGGACGAAGACAACGACGACGATGAGGAGGAAGAAGAGCAAGAAACGAAAGAAGACGACCGTGTGAGTGCAACTGGCAGTGCGAGTACGACCCCAGTGGCAAACAAGCGGATGTTCCTCTCGCCCGGACTGAGCGATGGCGGCAAAGCCGCTACGAATTTACCTTACAGCGCCTCTCTACCTGGAGCTCACAATGCCGAAGACGACGATGTAGAGAACATTGATGACGAGGAGGACGACGAAGTGGAGATTGTCCAAATCGGCTCAGCTGCAAAGCCGCTGGACGGCAGCGCGAGCAAGAAGAACCGAAGATTGACGATCGAAGACACCGACGACGAGAACGACGGCCAGGAACAGGAACAGGAACAGGAACAGGAACCCGCTGCTGCTGCGGCATTGAGTCAAAACACACCGAGCCGACGCCACAGTAGTGTTGGCACTCCGCGCACTGCGGACCGAACGCCCACCGCTGGTGTCACTCCAGGCAGCAACGCGTCTTCTTCACGCCGTAGTTCTCGGATCGAACGCAAGCGTCAAGAGAAGGAGAACGAGGTGCCGAGTTCTCGGAGGCTCTCTTTCTTGTCGCTCGACAACTGCTTGGAGCCGATTCAAAAGACTGGAACGAAAGATGCCGACGGCACTGAAGAAGAAGAGGAGGATAACGAAGACGACGACGACGACTTTGAGGAAGAAGAGAAACATGTTGTTGTCGACTCACGGCGCCGCAAGCCACAACAGCGTCGCGCGCCTCGAGAGACGGAGCGCGAAGTGTTCCATGCGGATGGCGATGACGACCTGGACGAGTTCATCGTGGGCGACAACGAGATCGAGTACATGGACGACGACGAGAACGGCGTCATCAGCGTCGAGTCCGGTAGCGAAGACGACGACGAGAACGCTTTCAATGAGCTCGACGATCTCGCTGCGCACCGAGCAGCGCAGCAGACCCGCGAGCGTGACGAGTGGTTTGCGATCTACATGGAGTACCTTGAAGAGAGCATCATCGATGCCGACCTGGACAACAAGATGCGGCGGCGGCAGCACAAGCCCGAGTATCAACAGTACCGAGAGGCGATCCACCATGTACGTAGTAGCCTCACTTGGTGGTCAAGTTCATTGCGCTTCACTGTGTGCATGTATATTGACTTTGTTGTGCGTGTTGTTGTTTGGGCTGTAGATTGAGCGAGAGCTCTGCTCGCGACGCGACAGCTTGCGCGGGAACGTGGTATGGCCCGACGAGATGATGGACGCGATCAAGCACGCATCGTACTTCCGCTCGTCCCGCTGCAGCGCCGAGTACGAGTGCGAGGCGTGCAAGCGGCAGAACCACATGGCTACGTACGACGCGCACCTGGGCGGCGTGTCCTGCGACGCCTCGGAGCTCTACCGCGAGAACTGGATGCAAAAGTACGCGAAACAAAACCTGAATAATGTGTGTGGAGAGCATCGGTTGATGACAGTAGGGGCTTCTAATCGGCTGAATGATGATCTGTAGGCTCCGGAAAAGCATGCTCCAGGCAAAGTCCGTGAACGCGACTTTCCAGATGGGCAGCGTCTGTCATGCGGTAACATTGGAGCTTCAACGTTGTCTATTATCTACTTGGTGCTCAACCTAACTAACTCTGTATGCATATGACTGGTGTATTTGTTTTACTATGTAGCGAACTCTGGCGTACTGGCAATTGCTCCACGCGAAGCATTTCTGGTGCATCCTGGTAGACGCGAAGCGCAAAGAGGTGGGCGACGTCACTGGCCGCATCCGCGAGCAGTTCCGCGCGCAGTTCTTCAAGCAGGAGTTTGGTCGCTACAAGCGGCTGCTGAATCTGGTCGACACGTTCGAGACCGAGGGATCGCGGCAGACGAACGCATTCATGTCGAACGTCTGGAAAAAAGTCACGCCACAGCATTACAAGAGCGTTTTCCTGCCGCCTGCTGGGAAGCGACAGAGTGCCGATGGTAGTGGAGGTCGCGAGTCTCGCCGAGGCACCATGGACTCGTTTGTAGCGGAGAGTGACGAAAGCGAGGACGAAGATTACGAGGAGGAGGAGGAACAAGAGGAAAATGACGCGGTCAACGAGGAAGAAGTCGATGAAGAGCCAGAAGTGGAGCAGAAGGACGATATGGTTCACATTGGTCAGTCGAGTCGCACACAGGAGGACGTGTTGTCGACAACAAGACCAAGCAAGACGCTTGCGTCCGCCCCCTCTTCCAACAGCAACCATAATGGCAGCAGAGACGAGGCGTTGAAAGAGGAAGCCGCGAGCGGCAGCAGCAGCAATTCGGTCAAGCCCGAGGCGACAGAAGTGGAAGACCTGCTGTGCCTCGTGTGTGGCGAGAACCCGCGCAACGGCGGGATCATGCACGGCCAGTACCTGCACTTCTACTGCTGCTTTCGCTGCGGGAAGCGCCAGTTCCGCGCAAAGATGGGCTGTCTGGTGTGTGACCGGCCGATTGACAAAGTGCTGCGGCTGCTCCCGCTCACGCCCGAGGTGCGCAAGGCAATCAAAGAGCAAAAGTGAGTCCGTTGAAGCTAGTAAGTACAAGGAGAGAATGATAATGGTGACGGTTTTGATGATAGGGAAAGTTAGTTAGTCTATCCACCGGTAGGTGGTTTTTCAACGTATCAATCGTGAAACAACAACAAAAACTCTATTTAATTTTGCCAAGGCTGATCCTTTCTGAAAATTAGTACTCGAAGAGGTAGAGCACTTGGTTGCGTCCGGAGAACGGCAGGAACGCCTTCTGAATCTTCGGATGCTTCTCCAGAAGGTACGTCACGAAGGCCTCGTAGGTCGCGACGGGCGTGCCGTCCGCGCACTTGCGGTCGGGGAACTGGCGGCTCATGACGCAGCACGGAACGATCGCAAACGGCTTCTCTCGGGTGAGCGCCGTGTCCACGATCACCTCCGTGGCTTCGTCCGGATGCATGCCTAGCAGCATCGAGCAGTTGGCGAACAGCTCGGCGTTCGCTGCGACCGTGGCGTCGTCCAGGTAGCACATGAGCTGCGGACACATGCCCAGCCCCACGTGGCCTGGTCCGACGCTAGTCTTGGCCACGACCTTGCGGTTCAGTTTGCTCAGCTTCATGGGACGCTATAGGTGATACACAAGAACGCCATTCGGAGCAATTAGCCAATGGCATACCGTAGCACTGATTGAGCAAACCCGAACTTACCGGGTCAATGAGAGTTGTGGGGATGCCTCGGCGGTTCCAGAGCTGGATCGGGATGTCGCCCTTCCCACCAGCGACATCGATCACACCCGAGCCCGCAGCGAGTCGCGACTCGCTGACCGTTTCCACGAGCCAGTCGCAGAACATGCGGCCGCGCTGCGCCTTGAGCAGCTTCGAGTGCGGGTCCGCGTCGTCGCCGTCGATGTGGCTCGCTGATCGTCTCTGCGCGAGCCGCTTCTCGAGCCAGAGTTTCTTGTTCGCGTCAAAATCCTGCGGCTCGCCGTGCCAAAAGTGGCACGAGGCGCCTCGCAGGCAATTAGTGCCGCCGGCACCAGAGAAGTAGTACTTGCACGCGTTGAAGCCGTTGATCGTGACGATGTTGGTGTATTTCTGCGTGGCTTGCGCCTGGGATGCCGGCGCAAGCGACAGAGAGCCCTTCACGTTCGCAGCAAGAGCAGCTATCGCAGTCTCGGGCGTGTCGCTGGCACTGCTGTTGTCCAATCTGTTTTCCGGGTCGGTCTTATGGTCAAAGTTCACACCCGGATGCGCGTCGCTCCACGCTTGCTCGACTGTGATCGCTCGCAGCACGAAGAGTAGTCCGTGCGGCTCCTTCTTGCGGATGAAGCCCTCGCTGCTAACGCGGTCGCCCAGGTGTACCTGCCAATTGATATGCTTGATCTCTTCGATGCTCAGTCCGCCATCGTGCGCGCGGATCATCACTTCGAGCAACTCTGATACACATAAACACAAGCAACACGCGGGTGTGGTGAGTGGATTGCTATATACCTTACTTGGGTGTAAATAGCAGCAAATTCTCACCATCATCCTCCAGCTTGATATCTCCAAAGATCAGCCCTTTGCTGTGCGTGCATCATGTCAACAACATGGCGGAGTGGTTAGGCGCGTGAGCATGCAACACAAAACAAACCCCAAACATGTCAGAATGATGCGCATGGTTTGCGTACGAGAGCTTGCGTTTGCGCAAAAACTGGCCGCGTACGACCACGCGCACAGCGTCAACGGACGCACTACCGGACTCTGTGATAGAGCGCTCGAATGCGTGGATGTCCTGTAACGTCTGCAGCACGCGAAGCTCTTCGCTGTTGTCGTCGCGCGCATGCACCATTGTTGCTGCCCTGGTTGCCAAGCTTTGTGTGATGGCAACTTTTGATGCCAATCAACAAAAGACTGCATCGTTTATGTAAATGAGGTAGTCCACGTCATTATTGAAATAGCCTTTCATTCAGCATTTCAGCACCTATCAAACATCATAATTTACTGACAAACAATTCATTGGCAGAAAAGGTATCAGTATCAATATCATTGGCTAATACTGCGCATCTTACTCTTCCAAGCCAAATATTGTTCGTTCCCTGTCCAGTCATGTCCATCAGATTGAGAGTCACGCGTTGTACAACTTGACTCTGCCTACCAATTGACGGAATTGTGCTGCTCGCGCTTGCTCTTGCATTTTGCATTTTTGTGGCAGAGAATGCGCAGCGAAATTGTGGAAAGCAGTAGCAGCGCATCCACACTGCATCCATCCAGCTAGCCATCCAGCTAGCCAGTCGTCTGTTGTTGCAAGTAACAGCGACTAATAAACGCTGCCGAGGACAGGCTCGCAATAGGGGATTCACACCTCTGACTCCACAACATACACTGTCAAACGGCCGGAGCTGCACACAGCTGACACCAAATGCAATACTGAGAGGCTTTGGAGTTGAGCGAGGGGTGTTGTGAAAAACGTGCGTAAATTGTGTTTGGTTGTTGTTGTGTAGTGAAGTGAAGCAAACAAGCCCCAACAAAAGTTTGACGCAGCCGATTTGGTCAGTCGCAAGATTCTCTTGCGTGACGGTTGCGAGTTGAGACAGTCGCTCGATTTTTTCGTTCTTGGTTCAGCAACGTGGTGAAGAGAGCTCGCACAAACCAACCGATGGTGGGTTGTTCCAAGTGGATATTATGATGCACGCAGAAGAAAGGATAGCACGCGCATCGGTTGCATTGCCGGTCGGTCAACTTGACCGCCTTTACTCACTTCTGCATGCAGTTGTGGCATCCATTTGAGCTTGAACTTTGTTCACATTGTTGCAAACCGGGACGGTTTCTTCATGAAATGAAAATGATAATGAAAAATCGAGCAATTTTGATAAAGTGAAGGTTGAAAAGCGAAAAAAAGACAAAATTTCTTTTCTGCTTGACATCAACCCTACCCGCTGACCTCCATTCGATTCATTTACCATTGCTATCTTGTGAACGAGATATTGTATCTGTCTTTCATCACGGCCACCCTGCTCCCCCTGACTACAACAGCACAACGCGCAAATGTACTGCATCAAGATAAATTGACTTGCAGCCACTTATCCAAGCTGACAGTTTCTCAAACTGTCACTGAAAGTTTCCTCAGTTTTTCTGTGTGTGTCCAACGCAAAAAGATCCGGTTTCCCCACACCCTGTTGCAGCTCTCAAAAACCCAGCAAAAACCCAACTAGAAAAATATTCGAGCTCCCCAACCCCTTCCCACGATCATCTCGGTAAACCAATACTTTTTCACTTTTCAATCCGCATCTGCACTGATTTAGCGATGCTACTGTTGCGGGTCGGGGAAAGCAAGCTTGTTTTGTTTTCGAGGACACGCCACGCGCAAGTTGTGTGTTGTTTTGTGTGTGGGAAGAAGGGGGAAAGCAAAGCAAGCACACATAAAAAACAGAACGCCGAAAGAAGCGAAGAAGAACGTCACGAAGGAGCCCTCTCGACGGATCGATCGATCGATCACCTTCCTTCGCTACTGCAGACCCAGAGACAGACAGGCAGACGCACGCGCAGGTGTGGACGTGCGCACGTGTGTGTGTGAATACATTTAAGGACTCAAGCGAGCGAGCGCGTGCTTCCAGACGCGATGCTGCAGGCGCCGCAGCTTCCGCCCGTCGATGAGCTCGACGCACATCTCGACGCGCACCTCGACGACCTTGAAGAGCCTGGCGCGACGTTCCTCCAAGGTACGTGGCGACTTGTATATATATATATATATGTGTGTGTGGAGATGACATAAACTGATGAGCGGGAATGTGAATGTGCTGGATAATAGACTTTTTGGTGCGACCAATCGACGTGTCGATGGCGACGATGATGACGACGCCCATGTCAAACGCGACCGACACGCCTAACGGCTACACATCGGAAGACACGGACTACTCGGTGTCGACGCCCTCGGACGAGCAGATGTACCAGGACATGTCGTTCCTCCAGTCGGCGGACACGAGCGAGCTCGTGGAGGTGGTCGCGGATTTCTGCAGCACGGAGGACCTGACCGCGCTCACCCCGCAGCAGCAGCAGAAGTTTGCGGGCAAAGTGATTAAGGGCAAAGTACGTCGGGCGTCAGCTTATGTGTAGGTAATAGTGGTGGACACTCACCGTGCTGATCTCTCTTTTTCTTCTGTTTTTGAATAGACGTCCAAGTACCGCGGCGTGACACAAACGAGCAAGACGTCGTGGGGAGCCAAGTACAGTGCGAAGCGCATTACGAACACGTGCAAAACCCCAGACGAGGCCGCGCACGCCTACGACATGTACTTGAAGCAGCATTACCCGCAGAAGTACTCCAAGTTTGCCAATTTCTGCGAGAAATGCGGCCGATTCGTGAACCCGCTTGGACTCCCAGAGTACAAGAACGAGTGCGGCTGCTCGTCGCCGCAGGCGCGAGCCCAAGGTGGTTCGCCACAGTACGAGTCATCGCCTGGAGACATCACGTCTCCAGAGTCGAGCGCCGCCGGGTCACCGCCGCCGAACCCAGCGGAAGGCGAGGGCATTGGCTACCGCGGCAGCAATCTGTCAGTCGGATCGATGAAATTCAGCTTCTCAGATGACAACGAAAAGTTCTTTGACGAATCGTTCAACATGGTCGCGGACTTTGAAACCAGTCAGCTGCAGCAGCACGAACAGCAACAGCAGCAGACGGCGTACCCTGGCTTTGAGCCACCGCCGCTCCAGAAACGCGACAGCATTCCACTGGCAGTGATTAGCTCTGCAGTCGAGTCATTCACGAAGGAGGACAACTTGGACCAGATCATTGAAGACATCAACCGTCCATCGGCATCGACGTCGTTCGTCAAGGCAGCTCCCGCTCAACAGCAGCAGACGACGTCTTTTGTGAATGGTGAGCAGCGAGATTCGAAAGCAGACCTCCAGCACTCGATCGAGCCGACGTCCACGAGCTCCACGTATGTGGACTTCAGTATGGACGAGCTGCAGGACCTGTCGGAGTATTTCCTGACAGATCAGTTTGTCCCCCAACCAGAGAGCAGCTCGAGTATGAGTGCAAATGCCGCAGCGGTTCAGCCGATGAGTACCTCAACTGAGAGACAGAACAACTACAAGAAGATTCACAGCCTCGACTTTGACTCGAACGATTTCTCGATGGACTCGCCAGACTACATCAAGCAAGAGCAGATGATGCAGGATGTCGACGCGATTGCGAACTCGTTCATGCACCCGTCGCGCCCGCATGCACTGGCGCCATCGTCACTGAGCGCTTTCCCCGCGTTGATTGAGATCCAGACGCCATTCTTGGAGAAATACTGGCGCAATGACCGGAAGAATATCCAGTGTTTCCCGTACTGCCCCGAGCACGGCGACTACTACCGCGTGCGCATTGAGGACTTGCAGCACCGTTGCAAGGGTGTTTGCCGTGCTGCTGTGAAAGCGCGCATTACGATTCCAACGTCACAGCACCCGCTTACTCAGCAAGGGCTGCTTGTGCTCGCACGCTGCAACAGCACGTTCTCGCGCAATGAGGCGCTGACATCGCAGTCGTATCTCAACACGTCGGAGATGAAGACGCTCCAGTCGCTCAGCGCAGTCGGCGCCATTGACACTTTCTCGCAAACTCCAGACGGAAATGGCGTCCAGTTTGAGGTGACTTTTTACCCTGACGTGTGGAAGTTTGAGTTTGACTTGCCAAAGAAGCGTCGCAACATCTCGGCGAATAGTCCGGCGGAAACTGAGATGGATCACTTGGGCTCGGAGTTTCTCTATTTCTTTGAGATCGACGTGTTCTACTCGCCCGAGAAGATGAGCTTCCAGCGTCTCGGCCACACCGAGTCGATCAACTTCCAGATCGGTAACACGCGAACTCTTCTTCGCCAGCGCAACAAGATGACGGAAGACGCGACGCCGACTGGTGATGGCGACCGCGTGTTGGATGTCGATGCGCTTCCTGAGAAAAAGAAGATCAAGATGTACCGTGGTCAACTCGCGATGTCGACTCCAAGTATTAGCGACGACTTCGACCCGAGCATGATCGCGAAGGACCCGAAGCAGGAACAAAATGCATCCAGTTACATCACTGGTGAAGGTATCTCGTCGTCGTCTCGCAACGGCGAGCGGATCGATCCAAAGAAGCCCATGGACGTGGACAATTACTTCCGAATGGACTCGAAGGATTCGATGTTCCACATGGAAATCGGCGAAGGAGAAGCCACGACTTTGTCCCCTGGCGCGTGGAAGAGTCAACACGACCACGACACCCAGTCGTCGAACTACAATTCGTACATGTCGCCAAAGCCAAAAGAGGCAGCGGTCGCCTCTGCTGTCGCTGCCACTGCTGCGTCTCGCGCAGCCGCGCCCCACGTCTCCGCACAGAAACCAGTTTCATCCGAGTCGTACAGCTTGGCCAAGCTGTTCACGTACTCGTTGGTGTGCGTGCCACTCAGCTTTGTGTACGTGCCGATCGCGCTGCTGCTGTTTGTGGGCTTCTTGGTTCTTCCTCCGCTCGCTCCTGCTGTGGTTCGCGTGCTCGACACTTTGTCGGATTCGGATTTGCGGAACGCGAACAGCAGCTGCATCTCAAGTGACGCACGGCGGGTGTTGAATCGCCTTGCGGTTGAACCCGCCGTATCCGGCGACAATGGTGGTGGGAAAAGTGGTGGGAACAAGATGTTCCGCTATCATTCGAACGGCGCTGTGTGGTCGCGCTTTGCCTACTTTGCGTACATGAAGTTGATTGTGTCGGTGGTCGTGTTCGTACCGACGCTTCTCTTGAGCGTGCTGTCGCTCATCACGTACCCGATCCGCCCGGTGTCGATCGCGCTGAAGCAAGGCGCATGCAGTACCGCACTCTTGACGAGAGAGTACACGCGATCGAGTGTGGGGAAGCCGTTCACTTCCACTGGTGCTGGTGCTGGTGCCCGCGGTCCGGAAGACGCAACGGAGCTGGTGTAAGAAACGGAATCAATGGTGCGAGTGAGCTACGAGCGAGGCAACGGACCACGAACTGAACAAGTACTGAAGAAAGAAAACAAACAACAAGGTAGGATTATGTTTTTGAAGAACCGATCGAAGACGAAGGAAGAAACAAGCAGATTTGATGATGAAATTAGGGAAGGTGTCGTGTGTAATTTATAATTTTCTCGTGCATTTCGACGTTTGGTCTGGTTTGGCTGTTGTTTGAAACCTGTTTCGTGACCTCCGTTCTCATTTCGTCAATGAAGCCAACTAACCAACAAGGAAGCAAAAGAAGCAGAGAGCACTATGCATTTAAAAGCGTTCATCAAATTGAAAAAAATTGGGGTTTAAGTGGTAGCTGCGCTTGTGAGGGAAGATGCGGGCGTGTCTGAGGCTACCGTGTGTTTAATACTGTTCTTGTGTTCTTCACTCTCTTTCTCTCTCTCTCTCTCTCTCTCTCTCTCTCTCTCTCACTCACTCTCTCTCATTCTTCGCGTTGTCGTTTGCTTGAATTGGTATCTGGGAAAGCCGAAGTGGAAGAAATAGGAACACCAAAATGACGACGAGCATGCACTTGACGTCCGTCTCATCGGCGTTGTCGACTCGTCGTCGCGTTCATATCTTACTTACTCGCCGGAGCGGAACTCTTCGCCGCCCGTGACCATGTCAAACTGGCTCGCGAAATCATCTATCGACATGTTCTGGCCGCCTTCTTTCTTGTCGTCGTCGTCGTCGTCAAAGACCCACGTCGTGCCAGGCACGTACTTGGAGCCTCCTTCCGAGTCTCCAACGCCAGGTGGAAGCTTCATGCCCTTGGCGTACAGTGGACCCGTTCTGTTTCAGCATGAATCACAGAGTCAGCTACGAAATATGCTAACATACAAACATGGATAATCATCACCAAAAGCCGAGCTACACGTACCCTGGCAGCGCATCAGCGATGCCGGCGGTCATGGAGCTTTCACCAATGTCTTCCAGCTTGCCCAGCAGGCTCTGCGCGAGGAAGTTCGTGTCGCCTGCTTTCTTGAAGAAGCTGTGCTTGAGCAGCGCCGCCGTGCCAGGTCTACCACAGATTTGTTAAGAAACGACCAGTTCAACGAGCGTCAGCTGCCATTGAACCCGAACCATTGTGATGAGAAGCAGCACGATTCGTAGGAATGCGTACCTCTTAGTAGGGTCCTTTTGCAAGCAGAGCTTGACGACGTCTTTGAAATGGCGACCGAACTGGTGGCCGCTTCCATCATCCTAAAATGAGAGAGATCCATCCACAGCAACACAGTAGTCAGCCGGTCGGTCAGTCGCTATGCAACCTTCATCCTCCATATACATCTCAACAACCGCCCTCCAACGTACATCGTAGGTGCGCAGCGATGGCGGATCTTCCTGCAGCGTGAGCAGGAGCACCTTCATGGGCTGGAAGCGCGCGTACGGGGCGTATCCCTTCGCGAGCTCAAGCGCTGTGATGCCGAGCGACCAGATGTCAGCCTTGTAGTCATACCCGCGCGCCTGCTCCATGACCTCGGGCGCCATCCAGCAGGGCGTGCCGACGAATGTCTGGCGGTTCTTTCGCCGGTCGCCACCTTCCATCATCCAGCCCGAGACACCAAAGTCTGCGATCACCACGTGGCCCTCGCTGTCGAGCAGGATGTTGCCCGCCTTGATGTCGCGATGGATTTGGCCGTTCTCGTGGAAGTACTGGAGCCCCTTGAGCGTCTCGTGGAGAATCACGGCCACAAACTCTTCCTGTTACAAGCAGCGAGACGCATTCGTTAGTGACTTGGCTATGCGAGGCTTTTGTAGATCTGTGTATGACGTACCTTGAGCCCTTCGCCCAAGCTCTTCTTCTTGAGAAGATTCATCACGTGCAGACACGACCCTGTTCATATTTTTCACGCCAAAGACAAGTCATTCATTGTGTGAGCCATTTGACATGGATAGGATGGATACACTTGGATGGCGGTAGAGCGCTCGTGCACGTACCTTTGTTCATGAGCTGCGTCACGAGCCAGAGCTGGTCCTTGTGCACAAAACTGCAACGTGGTAGTAGTCGTCATTCACGTTTAGTTAGTCGAGCGCCATTGAATGAAAGTGGCGACCTGATTTATAAAGATCGGACGGTGTCCACACCTGCAGTAGCACTTGAGCACGTTCGGATGGTTGGTCATCTTCATCGTCTGCACCTCTGCCTGTCGAGAGAGAGAGCATCGTAATAGAGAGAGTGTGTGTAAGTGGGTCTTACACAGTTCCACAGTCACCAGTCACTAGTGTCTGCACTATGGCCACACGTACGCGGATGTCTTCAAACGAGGTGGTGATCTTCTCGAGATCCATGATCTTGATGGCCACATGTGTCTTCTTCGGCGCGCAGTACGCCTTCCACACTTTCGCAAATGCACCCTACGCGTACACACGTGCACAACACAATCCGTTAGCCCACTCCTGTGCGTGCGTCAGGCCACTACCAGTGAGCAAGTGAGCGCACCCACAACACACACCAACACATAACATTAGCGCGCACACAAACACACACACACACATACCTGTCCGATCTGCTCGATGATCTGGTACTCGGCCGCGATGGTCGGCCACTCGTCGCCCATGCTGATGCCTTTGCTTGCGTTGAGAGAGAGGGGCTGGAGAGAGGCGATGCTGCTGGACGGGACGTAAAGGACCGAGTGGCTTGCTGATGTATGGGAGCAACTTCAGCTCCCAGTCAGGCAAGCGAGGCGGTCGGTCTTCCTCTCCTGAGCCAACTCCAAACAGGCCAAAAACGGCAAAGATGGGTTCACTACGTTGCAGGAAGAGGATTATGGTGCGTGAAGCGCTGAAGGGATGATGTAAGTTGCAGGACAGGGAGATGAGGTTGTAGGAAGAGGGCTACGGTGCGTGAAGCGAAGCCAAGTTGCAGGAGGGATTTTACGTTGCACAAAGCTGGTGGATCGGAGAAAGCGTACTTTGCGCAAACTACCTACGCACTTAGTGAGCAAGGCTTGTAGTGACATGTCAATAATAGTGACTAGACACTCTTGTGAACTCGCTCTCGTGGAGCCATCTGGCTGCTCGGAAAACGTCTGATTGTGGAACTGTCGATTAAACTGGCGTGGCGTGGGCCACATCGACCAACTTGCTTGGGCTGAGCGGAGGCACCATTGTTGAGCATTGGATGGACTAAAGTGTTGGAATGCTTCTCAACACTTTGAAAGCTCACGCTTCAGCTTGAGAGCAAGCAAGCACTTCGAAGCCATGCTGACTACATCTCTTACTCTCTCAGAGAGTTCTTTTCTCGAAGGATTCACTAGACATCACGCGTGCACACTACTCCTGTGTGCATCGACGATCATTTGAGAACGACGACCATGGATGGCCGTAGCACGCAGCGTGCGTGCAATCATGTATTATATCAACCCAATAATCTATTGACACCTTCCGTCATGTGAAAGGCACATTTTCTTCAAGCTTTTCAACACCAACAGCATAGCATGAGGTCTCTTGCAAACACCCATTGCGACTGGAATAAGAATGGGTCCATTTCGCATTTGTGCATGCGCCAACTCTTGGGGTTGTTTCCACCAACATCACCATGTTTACAAGAGGAAGAAGATTGTGTTGAGCCTCAGCAGAGACAGTCGTCCATGACCAAATGACCACGGAAGAGCCACTCGGCACCATGGAGCGAGCATCTGGCTGGCTGCCTTGCGTATGACAGCGAGCGAGTCTTGTCCATCATGATTATGATCCGTTCAGCACCAGCAGAAATCGTACCCCACCAGGTTTACAGCGTAACCCACTCCTATTTTTGTGGGTTCTTTTTTTAAGGACCAGTGAACCTTTGCAATATAAATCCTTCTTAAACCAAATCTAGCTCATTTGTGCTAATTTGAGAATATTTTTTGTTCCTGCTATCCAAGAAGTGGCATCTCAAATATTTTTTATATAATAACCTTTGATAATCATTCAGGAGTTGTTCTAAATACGTTGACTGAATTGAGGAGGCTTTTGAGAGGATACGAAAGGAAAACCCCATCCCTTGCCCAACAGTTACGCTTTTGGTTACGCTAGGTATCTCAAAGTGAAGTGGCCGCGGAAAAAGGGGCGGGTTGTTTTCCTTTCACCTCCTCACTCTCATTCCCCAATTAGCTAGCAGCCACAACCGTCACAAGAACCCACGTCACACATTTGCCCACGACAAGAAGACGCACGCACAAGAACCCATGCAATCCCCGACTGGAGTGCGCGTGCGCATGGCGCTCAGTCAGCGCAAGAACCTGCCGATGGTGCTGCTCGGCGCCACACTCGCGTTGCTCACGGTGCTCTACCTGCTCGGCAGCACGCCGCCCGAGCGCACGCTCGAGACACTCACAAAGGGCGAAGCGCGAAAGTACGGCGATGATGAGCTCGATGCGCTCTTCCCGGGCAAGTGCAAGATCAAGAACTTTGACGAGCTCAAGCGCATGTCGATCGTGTACACATGGGTGAACGGTAGCCAGCCGTGCTACCGCGAGATGCGCCAAAACGCCGGCGGCAAGCACGCGGTGGGCGGCTCGCGCGACCGTGAGATTGGCGAGCTGATGTACTCGATCCGCTCGTTCAAAAAGTTTGTCCCATGGCACACGGTAAGATGAGGATTGCGAGTTATGTGCTGCTGCCTGTGCATGTGACCCGTATTGACTTCGAATCCATCCATTGCTATTTTTGCTCATTGTAGGGACAAATCTACATTGTGTCGCCGGGCCACATCCCGAACTGGGTCGATCTGAACAACCCGCGCATCAAGGTAATCAACCAGGATGATCTGTTCCCAGAGTACGCCAAGAGCTTCCTGCCGACGTTCAACACGCACGTGATCGAGCAGTTCCTGTACTTGATCCCTGGTCTTTCCGATATCTACATGCAGGTGAACGACGATTACATCTTCACGAAGACGCTCGCACCGCATGATATCTTCACATGTGACGGCGGCATCAAGCTTTTGCACGAAGCCGGGTTGATCTCGCACACGCCGCCGACGCCAAAGAAGGGCATTTGGATCTCCTCGGTACTCAACACGCAGCAGGAGATGGATTTGCGCTGGGGCAAGCTCGACCGCTACTTCATCAAGCACGCGCCGTTTGTGTACAGCCGTCGCGCATTTGAGCGTGTGCACCAGATTTTTGACCGCCCGCTCTACACGACGCTGAAGAGCAAGTTCCGCGGCAAACCCGACATGAACATGCCGCTTTTGCACCACTACTACATGGTGAGCCAGGGAAGCAAAGAGCTGGGTATCCCAATCGAATCGCCGCCAGAGGAAGAGATGACCGGCTACAAGCTGATCTTGATGCAGGACGACAACATCGCACAGCTCAAGACGACTTTTGACGCGATTATCGATGGTTCATCGCCGTACAAGATCGTGGCGCTGAACGACGAGTACTCGGACATGAAGGTCGCGGACGTCGCTGTGGACTTCTTCAACCGCTTCTTGCCTGAGCCGAGCGAGTACGAGCGCAACCCGGATTCTGCTGAACATCCGCTCACGATCCGCAAGCCGGAGACGTGCGAGGTGGACGATACGATCTTGTCGCCGTTCCCTCGACGCATCGAGGCTGCGCAGAAGTTCGAGATGATCGCGTACCGAGAGCTGCGTTGGGTGCTGTTTGTGAACTCGCTGCTGCGCGGACTCGCGATGGGACTGGGCGGCATGATCGTCTACGTGTTCTACCTGCTCGTGCTGCGAAGAAACAAGGTGCCGATTGGCTCTGCAGCCGCGTACGACAAGGTATAGAAGACACATAGCACAGGAGACAGAGATAATAGATTTACAGACAAACGCGGCCGAAAACAAAGCCAGGAAGAATGGTAGAAGCACTCGATATTCCACACGGATACACAAAAACAAGAAGATGAAATGTATTGAGTCATTCATTCACATCACCGATCATTAAGCTTATCTACTCCCCACTATGCACGACAGACGCCACTCATTTGCTTGCTTCTCTACGTGCTCTTGCGTCGCACAGCGGCCAAGAGGTCCTGGTTCACGAGGCGGAAGACGTAGATCGAGCACACGACGCCGAGTGCGATGCCGACCACAAAGCCAAAGTTGCCCACGAAAGACGAGTCCGACGACGAGAGCTCCTTGAAGTAGCGGCGGAAGCGGCGCGAGCTCTCGTGGTCCTGCTCCAACTGGTGGCGCTCCATCTGCTCTTCGTGGAGCGGCAGCATCTCCGCCACGTGTCGCCGCAGGGAGCCAAACGAAGTCGCGTACTTTGCCTGCACGGTAGCAGGAAAGAGACGTGGCAGCAGCGACGGGTCGTATGCGCAGTCCTTGCCGTGGTAATTGCTCACGGTCTCGACGTGTTGACCTGGAGGGAGCTCGTGGCGAGGTCGCTCGGGGAGCAGCGCTTCGTAGAACTTGGCGACGATCTGTGCGGTCTCTGGCTCGCTGTACTCGTCGTTGAGTGCGAAGAGGATCTCGGGGCCTTTCTTCTCCAGCGCACCCGCAAAGCGGCTCTCAAGATCTGCGTGGTCACTGTCTGTGACGCGGATGAGCAGCCAGTCGTCGCACTCGGCGATCGGGTTGAACGCGATCGGGATGTTAAGCAGCTTCGAGCCTTCTTCGTTCATGTAGATGTGGTGCAGCAGTGGCATGTTGAGGTCCTCGTAATGACGCAGCTGGTGCGATTGCATCGCATGGAGCTGTGTTGCAAACTTCTCGTGGATCTTCTCGAACGCCTTGCGACTGTACACAAACGGTGCGTGCTTGAGGAAGTTGTACACGTGCTCGCCGCCGTACGTCTTATCCATGAGCTCGACCGTGTTGCGCACGCTCGCGAGCCACGCGTTCGTCTTCTGGCCCTTCACGTGGCGGATGTGGTTGATCTCCGTGAGGAACTGCAGCCCGCCGTCGCACGTGAAGAACCGCTGCGGCGCCACGGGCTTGATGAACAAATAGTCGTCGTTCATGTGGATAAACGTATCTGTGAGCCCCGGGATCTTGTGCAGAAACTGCTCAATGACGTTCGTATCAAAGTTTGGCAGCGTCACGCTCTCTTTGGGCAGCAAGTCGTCCTGGTCGATCACGCGGATGCGCGGGTTCGACGTGTCGAGCCAGTCGGGAATCTGGCCCGGGGTCACAATGTAGATCGGCCCTTCGAGCCACGGCACAAACTTGAGCAGCGACCGGATCGAGTACTTGAGCTCGCCCATCTCTTTGTCACGCGACGATCCCCCCGGAGAGAGCCCTGCGTGTGCGCGCCTCGCGTTGTAACACGGCTCCGAGCCGTTCACCCACGTGTACACGATCGCTGACTTCTTGAGCGTCTCATAGTTGGCGATCTCGCAGTCCGCACCGCCCGCGTAGCCGCCGCTCACGAGCTCCACGATGCTCAGCGGCGGGTCCGGCTGGCTCATGAACAGCAGCAGCGCCAGCGTCGCCGCGAACGCGAGGAGTGCAACGACCCCGCGCATGTCTGCTAGTTGCTCTTGACTTGTTGTATCGTCCTTGTTTGTTGTAGGAATGCAAGAAGCGCACTGTTTGCCTTCCACATTCAAACAACAGCATCAAATTGTGGTCCATCTTTTTATCTAAAAAACGTCCTATTTGAGGTGGTCAAAAAGTTATTGGCTAATAATGGTTTATCTCAAAAATTATTTTATCCAATGAAATTAGATCTTGAGTGGACTCAGATAATTTGCTAATCCTGGTAAATAACCTGAGTCGGCACCCATTTCCAAAACTGGAAAGGTGGAAATGGGCGACCTCGAGGTAAGATTGCCAGGACGCGAGAGACCACGAAGCGCATGCGACTAACAGAGATACACGCACGGTTGTTTGTGTGCACACACTTGCGCTTGTATATGCGTGATGCAGGGAGACACGGCGAATGCCCAGACCGATGGCGCCTCACGCACACATCAGCAACTCGACGGGGACTTTAGCGGCGACGCCGCCAGCATCGTGCAGCTCATGAGCAGCGAAAGTACGCTCATTCTTATATTTTTTAATGAGCGCTAAAAGTTACTATTATGATTGATTTGTGTCGACACATGCGGCTGCTGACTGAGTCTGTTGGTGTTTGCATTGATATGCTGTGCGCAGGTGCCTCATCGCCTCATGAAGTGGCTTACTTTCTGCACCAAATGCCGCACATGGACCCGAAAATGGTGAGATTTTATCAATGAGCATCGCTTGATTAGCTTCATTTAGTCCGTGATTCCGAATTGACGGTGGAATCGCGATTATCTCCAGGTCGGGCGGGTGCTTGGAGAACCCGACGAGGTGTCGCTGAGCGTCTTGCAGGAGTACGCAAACGGTAAGTGCTTGCCAATTGACAAGTGGGGGTTAACCTCACCAGGATCAACTTACATGGATGTTTTGCGTGTACTCTTCTTCGTGTAGGCTTCGTCTTTAAGGATTTCTCCATCGACGTGGCGCTGCGCGTGTATTTGGGGCGATTCGTGCTGCCAGGCGAGGCGCAGAAGATCGACCGCATCCTACAGGCGTTTGCTAAGGCGTATTTTGCTGCCAACCCGCGCGATCCGATTTGCTCGTCTGAGGACGCAATCTACACGCTCGCGTTCTCGCTCGTGCTGCTCAACACAGATGCGCACAACCCACACTTGGCAAAGCGCTTCAAGATGGGCAAAGAAGATTTCATCCGCAACCACCACCGGATCATCGTCGATGGCAAGAATATGCCGCACAAGTACCTGGCGCAGTGTTACGACTCGTTCGCGACGTACCCGATCACGTTAATACCCAAGAAAGAAGCGAGCATGCTCGCCGAAGACGAAGTGGAGATTGAGTTTGGTGAAGGTCCGCTGGGGCTTGAAATTGAGACCTCGATCGATGGCCGCACGTGTCTCGTCAAGAAGTACACTGCACCTGCTGGCACTTGTTACCATCA
This sequence comes from Globisporangium cylindrosporum, assembly GCA_038050675.1. NCBI lineage: Eukaryota > Oomycota > Peronosporomycetes > Pythiales > Pythiaceae > Globisporangium > Globisporangium cylindrosporum. The sequence goes on along the minus strand of JALBZD010000006.1, from coordinate 71,184 downwards.
ACCTCAGCAGCAGCAACAGCTGCAGCACCGAGCGCATTGGCACGAAGCAACCAGCGCGAGTACGAAAGCCGCCGGTCCGCAGCTCGCCGGGTGGGTCATCGTCGCGGTCGCGGGCGACTGCACCCGCCAGCTCGGATACCCAATCACGCGCTATCTGCTGAAGACAGCTGCGCGTCCCGTGGTTGTACGCTTCTGCGAGCCGAGCGTCTACTTTGCCTCGCTCGACTAGTGTATTTCGATTGATTGAGCGAGCGTGTGGATTGCATTTGCAACAAACGCATGTGCACTTCCAGATGTTTTTGCACTTTTTGCATGCGCACCAATATTTAATTGCTTTCCTGATTGCCGAGTAAAACAAGAAGAGCTTCTTCAAAGCCAATAGCATGATGTGTAGTTTTCCATAGTGCGTGCGCAAACACATCTCCCTTCTTCCCATTGCGTCTCGTCAAAGGGTCGAGATCAGATTTTTTCGCGTCTCCACACACAAAAAGAGAACTGGGCGTCAGTTTTAGACCCCTCCAAGCCGCTTGCTAAAAGCAATCCGTCTTGTGCGTGTGCGAGGAGGGAGAAGGGACCTGACGACGGCCCCAAAGAAGTCGCAAAATCAAACATGCCACCACCGCCGTCCATCAGCCCATCATCCAGCTGCCGAACATTCTTCAGCTTGTAGTGTGCACACTGAAGGAATAGGATGACGACTGTCATTTTGTCTGTGAACACATGCGGCAGAGAGTGTGGTAAAGCAAGCAAGAGACGCCTTCAAGAAGGCGCGCATGCATGCTGCTAATGGCGTGGGTCCTTGAAGGCAACAGGGCAGCATTACTTCCATCTCGCCTCTTGGTCTGCGGTCATGAAGCGTCATCTTTCTATGTGAAAAATTGCTGTGCTGGCTGAGGCTATTTTTAGTGGATGCCAAGTAACAGGCAGCGTCTTTTTATTGTTTTGGGTTTTGTTTATTTTGGGCAAAAGAACTCTTCAACTATTGTTTTCGCTCGAAAGCAAAAATTTGCGCTTGTTTTAGGCATACATCTGTGCGTTCGTTTCGGCAGTCCAGCCATCAAAAGGTCCGTCGACTGCACTGGTGCTCGCAATTCTCAGTTCTCAGTGGCGTTCTGAATCCTTTCCCCGCCTCTTTATTTTTAGTTTGTTGGTGGCAAGAGACGACAGCAAGCAAGCCGCACGCACCTGAGTGAGAGCTGAGAGCTGAGAGCCGAGAGCCAAGAGAAGGGCAAGAGCGCGCAGGAGACGACGGCCGAGCCGCAGGCGACGCGCTGGATCCAGACCCCAAACGCCGAGTATTTCTCGATTTCGGTCGCGCGCGCACACGTCGTTCTCCATTGCAAGCGCGCCATCATCACCATTTAGAAAATGGGTGCGGCTCTCGGTTGCTATCGCGGCCCTGACCCTGGTACGTCTGCGCCGTGTTTTATTTTATCGATCTACTATATGTGTGTGCATGTACTCTAAGTGAGAAAGGCAATGCCCCATGGGGTGACTATTTGGTGCACATTATGATGTTGGGTATGCAAAACTACAGCAAGTCTAAAATGTGTGTGGTGGATGTGTGCGTGGATTGATGGATATGCCGCAGACGTGGAAGTGGTCGCGGCACGATATCTGCACGGCGTGCACGGCGCGAAGAGAAGCAGCAGCTACGCAGCGTTGGCTCCAAGCAACGCTGAGAAGACCGTGCTAGGCAAACTGCAGCGCACGCTCAGTCTGTCCCTGCTGCGAAGCCGAACGGAGGCGAGTGGTGTTGGTGGTGGCGGCGGCGGCGGCGCAGCAAAGGATATCACCGGATCGCTCTTTAGTCACGACGAAGTCGGAGGCGACCTGGCAAGGTGAGTGAACACACAGTGGATACTGACTGCATGGCGTCATATTCAGGATTTGCGCTAGAAATGGGAACTGACGCATGTGAATCTCCTGGGCGATGCACACAGCTGGGATCTGACGCGGTCGTACTCAAATGCCTCCGGGACGTCGGGAAGCCGAATGCTCTCGGACTTTTACAACCTCGTGCTCGAGTCGGAGCGCAACACGTTCTTCAAAGACAAGCACGGCAAACGCGTGAAAGGGTGCGTTCATAGCTGTGTGTTCAACAACTCATTCGCTATTGGAACGTGGCACTAATTTTCTCTTCTTGTTGCGTTTGGAATGTGAATTTAGGGCGTATTTGGACGAGATCCGCATCATCGATGACTACTTTGGACCGAGCAGCCACAAGCGGCAGCGCGCGACTACTCACAAGCAGGCGATGGAGCCGAAGTTGCCGATCATGGAGCGCTTTGCCCACCTGCCAACTGCGCTGATGTCGACCACTTCGACGATCTCGAGTGAGATGGACTACTGGTCGTGCTTGGATTCGATGTCGGTGGACCAAGAAGAACTTGAACTGAGCACGAAACGAGCTCCACGATATCATGACTCGTCATTAGCGGCTATGAATGGGCAGTTGTTGTTCTCGCCCATGCACGCCGACGGAGGGAATGCCAGCGCGGCAGCGCGGCGCCTATCGAAATCGCTGAGCCCGCATAACGGCTGGCCAGGCTACGATGTTCAGTTCAATGAAGACGACGATGATGACGATGAAGACGAGGACGTTGGCTCCCAGTCTGCGTACGGCTACACTTGGGACCGGCTCAGGCAGAATCATCAACAATACCAGCATTACGACTACCAGAAGCAACTGGACTCGGCGCCGTCGTCCTTGGCGACTACGAACTCGAGCACCAGTTCCGGCCGCCCACCTATCTATTTCACCCCCGACGTTGCGCGGAACGCAAGTGCAGTCACCCCCATGATGGCAAGTTAAGCACGAACCATCTTCGTCACCTGTCACTATGAGCTACAAGCGTCATATGCCATAGCAGTCAGCCGCCGTTATATTTTATTAGGAAAGAAGAGAAAGAAGATTGAGTTTCGACTCGATTGTGTTTGTTCGTTCACAATGCCCGAAAGCAGGTCGTTGAGAAGAAAAAGAAAAGAGAGACACGAGAGAGCATCACGCAAGCAGCAGTAGCATAATTCTAAATAGCTACGCGAGTTCACATACACATACAAGAGAGAAAAAAACAAAGCATTCGTGCAGGATTCATAGACAACTTTACATTGTGTGTATGCGTGTGTGAGCATCTTCGATTTGCCCTCTTGCTCTTCCTCTTCGTCTTGAGAACCAAGTGTCCAATTGCATGCTTCAACTCACGCCTTCTCTCTCTAGTCCATCTCTTCTTTTATCCACGTGCTGATGCCGCGCTTGGGGTTGCTATAGTAAAACTTGCCTGGGACGCTACGGCTTTCTCGCTTCACCCATCCGGGCGGGAGCTTCTCCTGCGCGTCCGGGTTCTCTGCCTGCTGCGCCGCACGCTTCTCCATCTCCTCCGGGTGGAAGTGGCAAATCTCCTTGAACATGAGCTCCTTCAGATCGTTCTCGTCCAGGTCGTCCAGATCAAAGCTCTGGAACACCTCCACAGGCCGGTTCTCGCGCTCTTCGTCGTAGTACGCGGCGAGATACGGGTGGCGGAGCGCTTCTTCGACCGTGATGCGCTTCTCGACGTCAAAGATCAGCATTTTCCAGAGCAGATCCAGCGCCTCCGGGTTCGCGTTCGGGAACATCGTGCTCACGTCGATGCCCGCGACCGCTTGCGTGCGGCTCAGTAACTGTCGCCCCTTGAGCTTGTTCGCGAGTGGGTTCTCCTTGAATGAGTGCTCTTCCGGCACGCCCAGCACGTTCATGATCAGCTGCAGCTGGTGCACGTACGTCTCTCCTGGGAACAGCGGCTTGCGGCCGAGCATCTCAGCGAAAATGCACCCCGCCGCCCACAGGTCCACGCCCTCACCATACGCGCTTCCCAACAACAACTCGGGCGCTCGGTACCAGCGCGTGACGACGTACTCGGTCATGCCCACGTCCTCGGCTTCTTTGGACCGCGCGAGACCTAAATCGCAGATCTTGAGCAGGCAATCCGAGTTGATGAGCAAATTGCTCGGCTTCAAGTCGCGATGCAGCACACCGGCCTTATGCATGTGGCTCAGTCCGCTGAGAATCTGATACAAAAAGTACCGGATGTGGTCGTCCAGAAGCACTTCCTTGGAATAAATGATGCGGTGCAGATCCATTTCCATGAGGTCGATCGTCATGTACACGTCCCGGAAGTCCGCGTACGACGGTGGTGGGATCAGGTCCTTGAGACTCAGTACGTTCTCGTGGGCCATGTGCCGGATTAATCGCGCTTCGCGGAGGATCTGCTTGAGCTGGTGCGGGTGCCAGATGCAGTCAATCACTTTCTTGATCGCCACGTTGCCGCCCGAGAGCGTGTCGGTTGCCGCAATCACAATGCCGTACGCACCGCGGCCGCAGACCTTGATGAGCTGGTAGTGCTTGGGCACCGTGAACGGCGCGCCGCACACCATAAATGTGTGCATGTTCTCATTCTCCTTGCACACGACCGCGTCCGTACTGGTCGTCAGTGGGAACCGCTTGTGCACTACTGGCGCGTCCACGGGAGGAGCCGATCCGTCCGAGCGCGCTCGAGCAAGCGTCTCGGGTGAGAGCTTCACGTTCGCCCAGCCATGGCGTCGGTACTCGCTTATGAACTCCTCACTCTTCATCGAGTTCGATGCCCGCGAGTCCTGGCTCTGGTACGCCGGTGTCGCGGCATAGCCAATGTGGGTCTGCATGGGCGGATCCCACTGCAGCATTTGTGTGGTTGGAGGGTGGAGGTGGTCGATCACGACGCTCTGGCTCTTCTTGAGTCGCGGCTGGACTGCAATGTTGTCATCAATGTCGTTGCGGCGACACGTGATCCCGATAAGCACTTTGCCGCAGTACTCACCCTTGACGTTGCTGACCGTGTACCATCGGCTGTCGGACGAGATCGCGGCCTCTTCTTCTTCCTGCGTGCGCCCGGACTTGGCAGACATGATGTATTTCGCGATGTTCACGGACGTGTGGCCGATCTTCACGTCGCTGCCTCCTCGCACCAAGTCCAGGACGTCGATCTGCAAGCTGCACGTCCCAATCACATTGTTGAACGGGAGTGGGATCACCTTATTCCAGATCGGGTGCGTTGGTGCGTACGACGGCTGGCCGAGGTTGCGTGGGGCGCCAGTGCTGAACGGATCCACTTCCACTGCGGGGCTTGTCGTCGATGTCAAGTTCGCAGCGGCGGTCAACATGCCAATGCCCGAGCTGAATTTCCTCGTCAGCGTTGGCATCGAGACGCCGGCAAACGCAGAGCCACCAGAGCTCGACAAGTCCTGTTTCGGCAGCGGCTTCTCGCGGTGCACGAGCGCCACGGACACGCTCGGTTCTTTGACGATTTTCTTCTGTGACGTGCCCATTTTGATGCCGTTGCCCTGGATCACGCGGACGAGCAGCGTGCCTTCCATTCCGTGCTCGGCGTCCACCTCGTTGAAGTCTTGCGGGAGCTTGAGCGTCGTCGCCGCGCCAGGCACTTTGAAGACTGCACTGGCAGCGACAACGTCGCCGTTGATCTCAAAGCGCGCGAGGCGGCCGTCCGAGTAAAATGTAAACTTGTGCACCCAGTTCTGGATGAACTTGCGCCCGTCGCGCTTGTTCTCGAGTTCTTCTTTACCCGACGCGACCGCGATCGAGCCTTCGACGGACAGCCCACCGATCTTGAAATTCGTCCAGATCGTGTTCTTTGCAAACTCGTGAATGAAGTTTACGAGCCCCGAGTGGCCGCGAAACGATCCATGGAACGGCACAGACGGAGGGTAGTTCGAGCAGAAGATGATGTCCTTGTCGAGCAGTCGGAAGAAGCGCGTGAACACCTGCTCTGACGGAGGTGGAAGCGTCACCGCCATGTCACCCTCGGTCTTCCAGTTGCCTCGCAGCGCTGTGTAGAGCACCACGAGCATGGCGTAGAACTCTTCGACGTCTAACGGCGTGACCGCGAGGCTTGGGATCGCGACAATCGCTTCGAGACCAAGTCGCATCCAGATCACCTTCTCCACAGCAGTCGGCGCTGCGAGCTGCAGCGTCTTCTTGTCCTCCGTGATGAACGTAAATCCGTTTGTGCGCGTCGACGAGTCCTTCACACCTGCCAGGATATACAGATGACTCACAGAGCTCGCAGGACTCGAGCCTCGTCGCGGGCGATCGCTGTCTCGCATGAGCGGCTCGTCACGGGATGCCAAGTACGCTTCTTTCGAGGCAAAGCGTCGCAGATACTTCCCTTCCAGCACATAATAGTGCTTCTCTAGTCGTCGCAACCACTCGCTTCGCTTGCTCAGCACGCCTTCCCACTTGACTGCTTCATGGTACAGCGTTCCGGACTCGGGTCGGAAATAGTCAAACTCCGAGTCGCGCGGCGTACTCTCGATCTCAAGCTGGAACTCTTCTTCTCCAGACGACATCGTCTTCGGCTCGGGAGTATCTGCGTCTGCTGTTTGCGCGCGCGAGCTGTTGCTGTCGCTGCTGTAGAGCTCGTTCGTCGACGCCAGTGGCGACGTCGCGTTCTTCGCGGACGACGCGAGTTTCTCGCCAAGTGAGTTAAGCATCGGGTCGTGCGCCTCCGAGAGGCGGCGTAGTGACGAGCGGTACAGGTTTTTCTCCTTGCCATGCAGCGAGAGCTTGGCGTCTTCGAGGATCTCAGACGCGCGCTCCGAGATCTGGCCCTGCTGCAGCCACATGTTGATACAGCGCTCGCGACTCAAACCCGCCATAATCCCAGCGCGATCTGCTGCGTTTCCCTCCGGATAGCTCCGCGAGACGCCGTCGGGCTCGCCGTTCAGTCCAAGGTTTGGCGACGAATGGCGGTCGCTCAGCTCCAAGCTTTCGAGCAGCTCTTCCGCGAGCTGTGGCAGCGCGCTCTCGCTGTTGCGTCCATGTGAAGTTCGATTAACAGCGGCAGTAGTCGTACCGTTCGTGTTTTGCGCATTGAAGCTGCCGTTGCTGGAGCCATTCTGAGTTCCTGCCGCTCCCGCCCCACCCTTCGTGGGCGAGCCGCCCATCTTGAACGACGCGCGCGTCCACGCCGCGCTCTCCGACTGTGTACGCAGCCGCTCTTTCTTCTTCTTGATCTTGAGTGGAGGCGGCGGTGCTTGCTGTTGTTGTTGTTGCTGTTGCTGCTGTTTCACCGCCGATGCGTCGCTGCTCTGCTGCATGCTTGCTCGTTCCGTTTGCTGCGCTCGCTCACGTGTCAGGGAGAGAACGAGAAGAGGGGAAAGACGAAGGAGAGGAGGGGGGAGGTGATCTCACTCACTCTGTGTTCGCTCTACCCGCTGGCGCTGTCTTGTCTGTCTCTGCGGGTCTATGAGGGTCTTCCTGGGCCGATGGCGATCGTCTCTGCTCGCTCTCGCGTCGTCTCTCGCTCGTCTCTCTATGGATGTAAATATAGCAGCAAAAGGATCACCTTTGGCTTTGGACGACGCCGCCGTCCGCTTTGCTTTGTGTAAAAACCTGTGTGAGGGAAACAGAAGGTTGAATGAGGTGGCGCGCGCGTCGCACGAATGTGACTTGAACGTTCCGTATAAGCGTTGTAAAAGTATACCATATACTACCGAAATCAGGGATGTTTTACTCGCACAACGTATACTATACACACATTGTGCGCAAATGTTGTACGAATGTGTCTCGAACGGTTCACATTCCGATTGTTCATCCAAAAAAGTGTGATGCAAGGATGCAAAGAGGAGAGATGCAAGAATGTGCGCTGGATGTTGTCGTGACGTACGCAGTACGCACGATTCACTTACACACGGAGTACAGCTTTAGGTGGTGCATGCATGCTGCTATGGACTACTGGATGGATGCCAAAGCACAGCACAGTGCACGTGATGCTTATGTGAGAATGGGCGGGAACATCTTCTGCTCGATCATCTCTTCCACGACAGCGCGCACTTCCGCGGTCTCCAGCTGATGAGACAACACAACACAAATCTGTTAGGCGAAGAGCGCTTTGGCGTTAAACAGGCTTGCTGCGCATTTGCCATGACATAGGAACAAGACGCACCGTCGGGTACTTGTACGTGAAGCCCGTGGCTTCGATCTTTGAGCCGTCAGCGTAGAGGTGGTTGTGCTGCAGCAGCTCCTTGTCGATGTACGGCGTCAGCGGCGTGTTGTTGATGTCGTGCAGCTGTTACATGGAGAGAGCAAAACCCCATGAGGGCATTGGAGGTGAGTCATCATGTCAATCTCTGTCTCGATGAAAAAGATCGGCTACACTACGTTACCTGGCACAGATCCGCCCACGGCTGCATGTGCTTCTCATTTGCATCGTCGACGACGTCAGCGAGACGCATCTATCGCAAAACAAATCAGACAGAACAGGAAATGAGTCAGAGCTTGCTGCATACATTCAAACTGAAGGTGATGAATGCGTGGCAATACGCACTCGCGCAAGGTTCGAGATCAGTTTGCCGATGAAACCCGTCCTGATCTGGAAGATCTCCTCGAGAATCGCATTGATCTTCTCTTGGTCTGTCACATACACAACAGAGCGGTTAGAGCGATCTGCCGAGCAATTCACAGCCCGAAGCGTATGATGATTACGAAGAGCTCACTCGTGTCGTTCTTGTCGACCAAGTTGTAGACATGACCACTCTCCCCAGCCGTCGACAAGTGCCACAACGCCTGGCTCACATCGTACACGTGAACCTGTATACAGCAGATAATATTAATTCCCACCAACGACGTTAGTTAGGGCGTTGTGCTTGGATAGCCTCGACCATTTGTGTGTGGTCGTCGGGATGAGCGCAGCTTTTTAAGTGTTCGCACCGTGTTGACACGCATCTCAGCATCCCAAAGCAGCTTCATCTTCTCCTTCAACTTGACATACCTGGTGCAGGCAGCACACAAACGAAAAATTGAACAAGTACGCATTAAGCACAGCAACTATACGACAAGTACATGAGAAGCAGAGTCACGGAAACGTACGCGGCAGCGCAGACAATGCGGGGCATCAGTCCCATGATGTCGGCGGATCCGTAGACCTGGATGCGATAAGATACACAGGTAAGCGACAATCACACAGCTGTTAATAACATCCTGATAGCAGCCACACGAACTCGGGTGGTGCACGTGGCTGTGTCCGTGGGCTGTATCATCAAAAGTGGATTGCCATCGTACCGTCGCTGGGCGGACAAACACGACATCGAGGCCCGGGAGTTTCCGGATCTCTTCCTCGGCCTCAAGCTTGAACTTTGCCTGGAGCGTCCACGGCTGAAGCTCCGCCGTCTCGGAGGCTGGGGTCTTGGCCTGCGACTTGTACACAAACGCGGTCGAGACCTCAATGTAGCGCTTCACACCAAGCTCCTGCGCTTTCGTCGCTGTGTTCGCAATACAAAGTTGAGCAACAGTAGCGGGAATTAGAAGGTTGTTGTGGGGTTCATGCCACCAGCTATGAAAGCAAGCGAGCTGCTGGTTACGCACCACACTTAACGGACAAATCGCGGCACTAACAAATGAATAAAGAATCAGCAAAGCCACATCAATAAATGAGTGATGATTCCAAGCACACCACGCAACATCAAGGCTCAACAGCACATAGTCCAGGTTTACCTTGGACGCGTACACCGCCTCGCCCAAACCGTACTTGCTCTCGCCGGCGAGGTTGTAGACGTAGTCGTAAGGACCAAACTCCGGGTTGAACGCGCGCTCAACGTGCGCGTCGCGCGTGAGGTCGGCCTGGACGAACGTCACGCGCTCGTCCGCGAACGTGTCCTTGTGGCTCTGGCTGAAGTACGCGATCTCGGGTCTCGTCTTGTCCGCCACGCGGATGTATGCCGCCAGGTCGTTGTCGACGCAGAACTTGACGAAGTTGCGGCCGATCATGCCTGCGCCGCCGAGCACGAGGATGCGCGGCTTCTCACTCATACTTGACTTGGTTGGTCACTCGAGTCTTCTTGCTTGCTGGTGCTGATTTGATACTCTTCTTGTTCAAGTGAGCTTTCAGCGCGTGAGCAGCTCACCTGTGTTCACCTCTGTAACTCAATACCCTGCCAAAACTCTTCATTGTGTATATATACCTTTAGTATATTGCTGCAAATATGTGAGATTCTTTATAGATATAAAATATTTTCATTTTACAAATTCATGTGTTTGTCATTATGTAAGGCTATGAAAAATAACCTCTCAGAATCCATAGGCATCGACTTGAAGCGTCGTCACTCTTGGCACCTTGATGCTCGCATTCTGCCATTGCCACTTCAACCAAAAGATTTCCCCCAAGCCAAGCGCATCCACTGGTCCATCAGCACACATATCCTCTTGTGATGGTGAAGACGACCGCCAAAGGCGATGGCTCTGCGCAGTTCCCTCGTGATTCCATCTACGAGCTGCAGAAGAGCGTGCAGGGCGTGGAGCTACTCGCGTTCCTTGCGCCTCCAGAGGGCGTGAGCGAGAAGCGATTGAGTAAGTTCGTCGAGACGACGTTCCACCCGCTGCGACCGTGGATCGCCGGCGTAGAGCCAAAGGGGAATGGTGTCGTGTGGAACTACGAGACGAAGGAAATCGTGCACGAGTTCTCGCTCGAGATTTCACTCGATGCCGCCGACAGTGCTGCTGATGATGCCCCCACGCCTCCGCAAGCGACGTCGAAACCTGGAGGGCTGCTCACGAAGAGCTCGTCACCGACTGCGACGACGTACATGAGATCGAACAAAAGCAAAGGCGGTGCGCTACGAATGCTGTTTTACGACCATGAAGCGATCACGACTGTGACCCAAAACGCGGCGGGCCGTGTCTGCTTTGATGAATGGATCGTCGTGCTCTCGGCCACACACGTTGTCATGTGCGATATGAACCAGAATTCAGCGGTGCGTGATACAGAACTATCTATATGTGCATCTGCTGTATGTTGATCATTGTATCGAAGTGGCTGCTCTGCTGTTTTCTGTGTGCAGATTCGCTCAGTTGGGCCGGACGACTTGCACAGACAAGCGCCGTGCAGTATCGAGATCTTACCGTCGGGTCTCCTCGCAATCGGGTGTCAAGACGGCAAAATACGCATTTGGAGTCCGCAGCTATGGCGAATAGCCGGCACCATCGACACAGGCTCCACGAAAGGTACAATATTATCCATGTTGTTATGATGCGGCGTTGGACTTGGATGTATTCAGATATCGGACTCATTTCCGCGGTTCTCATGCCCAATCATAGATGTTCAGCAGCTGCTGTTTCTCCCGCCTCAGTCGTTTAACGCTAGCCGCTGTGGGAGCGAGTCGAGCGCGATGGGTTCCTCAGTGCAGACCAATTACGCAGCTCAGCATCTTGTTGCGATAACTTTGGATGGAAGAGTCGTGACCTGGCGCGTCTCGGTGGTGAATAGTGGCGCGAGCTTTGAATGCAAGAAAGTATTCGAAATGGAGCTGAAAGAAGCATTCAAGCAATTCGATGCCAGCAGTGGAGTGAACGAGCTCAAACTGCATGCTCACCAAGAAATAATGAGCGCAGCAACCAAAGATGGAACAACGTTCTTCTTCGACTTGGCGGCGCTTTTCCGACAGGCGAAAGGGTACGTATAAAGTCCTTCCACTCACACTACAACCTGTAGTTATGGCAGGTGGTGACAGTCTCTCTTTTCATTTGTGGCTATACCAGACCAACTCTACTCGGAATTCTACCGTCCAACAAACTTCCAGGAGCTCTCATCATCTCAGGGCCGCGCAAAGCATCGTTTGTCGTTGTATCGATTGCACCATCAGCCTCAACGGTACGCACATCCACTGCACATGTATTGCTTCTGAGATGAATTGGCTAGAAGGCACACACGAACCAAATGGGTGCCATCCTTTTCAACAGGTGACCGTATCCGAGCTAGTAAACAAAGGTCGATTGGTCGGACGAGACAACGTTCCGTCGAGCTTCCACGAGTTCGCAGTCAGCACCTCTTCGGAATCGAAAGATTTCAAGCTCTTTATCAACCAGGTAAGTGGATGTTGCCTGCGCTTGTTTTGTTTCAGTATAAGGTATTTAACTGTGTCGCTTTGGATATTTGGCAGCCTCCAGCACTATCGAAGAAATTCAAGGTCCTCTCACTGGCATCCAGCCGTCGAGATGCGACTGATTTGTGCTGTCTCACAACGTTTGGTCTCCTCATCTTCAAGACATGCTGCATTCCCGATGTGACACCCGTCTTCATTGCCAGAGGCGCAAACAAAGCCCCGCTACTGGCGTTTCCTTCGGCTGCGAAAGTCATGCTGCGGTTTTATGGAGAGGAGACATCAGCCAAGCAGGAAGATCACAAGTTGCAAGGTGGTGGTGATGCTCCGAACGAAAAGCTCAAGACACCGTCGCTACACCCATGTCCAAGCAGCCCGTCGTACATGGCCGCTGTGTTGCCTGCCAGCGCACACATTGAGGTTAGCTGATGTGAATGGGTGTACTTGGAAATTAACTCGTACTGGCTACTCACTTGCCTTTTTTGTTGTGTCTGCAGATTTTGCAGATGGACTCGGAGCTACGCAACCAAAAATCGATCACTATGAGCTCGATTTTCTCTGGGAATGCGATTGCACTCGCGTGGCACCCAACTAAGCCTCAATTCGCTGCTCTTGTGGTAAGTGCGTCGTACTTCAAAACGCTACGACACTTGATGGAATTGTTTTTGCACTTACCAAAAGAAGCGACCATTTCGTGTTGATCTTTGTAGCCACAAGATCCAAACTCACGTCGAATGACGCGCTCCCAGACTTCCGCACACATTACACCAAAACGCCGCGGATTTATGTTTGGTGGGAGCTCGAAGAACATTGGTGATGACCCGAACGGCAACGACGCCAAGCTCCGCAATCAAATGGCGCGCATGATGACTTTGACAATCTTTGAGATCTCGAAAGATGGGGGTCATGTTGAAATGGTCGAAGAGAACTGTGCTGGGGCTGATGATCGGTTGCTTCATATTTTCTCGGGTCCTCTGCTAGGAGTCGTAAGGTTCGAGACCAGCGACGACAGCGGAAATACAAACGACGGTGGGTCCTCTAAGTCACTGATAGACAACCAGCACCACGATAGCCCATCCTCCATGATGCGAAGCAAGCGAACCGAGTCCTCTGTGTTTGCTGCCATCACGCCAACTTTTGCGTCTAGCGGAGGTAGCGGACCGTTTTCAGAATCTTCGATAATATCGGAAGCAGATACGAGCGACGTGAAGAGAACGTACCTCGAGTTCTACGAGTGGGATGCAGTTAAAGCAAATGATCAAAGCAAGCCGACGCTTGGAGATACGCTGAAGAAAATCGGTGGTGCGATAGAGTGCCCACTCGTACTCGAGTGGGAACGCACAACAAATCGATTCTGTGCGCTGGTTTATCCGGCGTCTGTGAAAGTTTATCGCGCAACAGCGTCACCTCCAGATCTCGTGTGTCTCCATGAAATCCCGACTTTTCAAGCAGCTCGGTCGTTGAGATGGGTCAACCATACGCTCTTTTTCTCGACTGATGATGAAGTCAAGTGCTGCGTCGTGTCAAAGACTCGCTGCTTTACGTTTGATTTGGCGTCAACTTTGGTTCCTGATGAGGCTTTGGGAAGGTCGACTCGCGATACTTCTCGCCAGTTCCCGCAACCCCAGGTAAGTTATGTATCGCGATGATTCTTGAGCTCTAGTTTGATACTGATTTGACGTTGTTTGAATATGTGCAGAGGCTGCCAGCGGGAGTGACGACAATTCTTGATGTCTACAACCAACAACTCGTCCTTGCTGGACCAGTGCAGGTGTTGCACTCGATCGATTTGTCGAATAGAGTCTTGCAATGTTGCATTCTGGTCTCGCGTGGCAAAGAAGAACTTGCGTTGAAAATTGCAGAGACGTTCGATCCGGACCTCACTGACTGGCTTGGGTCAGTGTTTGAGGCGTTTGGCTGCATTCAACAAGCTCTAAAGCTCTCGAAGTTGTCAGCGGCACTCAAGATCAACATCTGCATCAAGGTACGCATGTTCGAAAACTCTCACTCTTTTCGTTGGTTGAATCTGCGCTCGTTAACTTGTTACTTTTGTAGCACAACATGCTGAATGAACTAGGAGAGCTACTCATGATGCCGCAGAGCGATTCGCCCGACCTCACGGTACGCACCAAACACATTAAACTGAGTTGAATGTGCACTGAGGGCTGAATTCATCTTCTGTTGTTTGCTCTTTACAACAGGGAACGTCGTCTTTCCAGCGTGGCTGCGTGAGCTTGCATCGTACAAAGCAAGGCTCGGAATCTCTTCAGAAGATTTTCTCCACTGTGCTGTCGTCCAACCGTCACAATGACGCGACCTTTGTTGCATCCTTGTTGCGTGAACAAGAGGTATTCTGTCTCCAAGGCAGAACGAGTCATTCATCCATTCTTACTGAAAGGTTTTGGCTAACACTTGACGGATTTATTGATTTGTTTTGCAGTTTCTCGTCCAAGCATACTCTGCCCGTGAAGATTGGCGAGCGGCTCACTACTTTGCGAGGCAAACCTCAGGTCCAAGCAAATCACAGGCTGATGTGTGCATCGACAAGTGGAACACGGACATCCAGGCGCCAACCTCGTCTTGGAGAGTGATGCTTGAGGCGCAGCACATTTGCGCACCCGAAGCGATTACGCTGTCATCTTCAGGCTTGAAATTGTAGATTTCCTGCTCGAGCGCCTTTGAAGACTGTCTGCCCACTTGTTTGGAAGTTGGACATTTAGCATCATGCACATCCATGGAATACAAGTTCATTTGCATTGTTGAAGCTTTGTTGACTGCTCCACTCCAACGAGTAACCCACGTGTGAAGCAGATTGCATTTGTGGTCCACCTCGATTCGATTCTCCACGAAAAGTCGTCGGCTTGCGAAATGTGATCTTTCGGTTCATGCATCCTCGAATCGCTGCTTTTTGCTCATTCAGAAAGAATTCTCTTCTGGGTGTTGGCGCTCGACGCCATGGCACTCCTCCGGATAGAGCCACGCGAGTTAATCGCGCCGATCGACGGGCATCGCACGCGTCAAGCTGAGCACGTGCTCTTCCACCCGGTGAGCAGCCATATCGCTACCCTTTTTTGTATATCTGGGTTGGCGAAGGCCTTGGCTAATCTTTAACATCTTACCGTGCTTTCATTTCGTTTGGACAGACCCGAGGCTCTCTGATCTCCATCACGAGCTCTCTGTTGCAAGAAATTGACCTTGCAACTGGTGCTTTAGTCGGCGAAATCGACTTTGATCTCTCTCCGATCACTTCAAGCGCACTAGTGGCGGGCAGCAGCAGCGACAAAGCCCACGTGCTGGACCATCTCGTGGCGATTGGGAGCTATTACGTGGTCGGAGTGTTCCAATCACGGTGCGTTTACTTTGTTTCTACCACCTGCGCTCCTATTGCTTCTGCAGTCCTTTTTACTGATGAAAGGTGTTGCGAATTCAATCTGTCAACCTTAGGTACCTTATTGTGTGGGATCTACAAGATCATGTGCTCCAGTCGATCTCGGAAGTGGAAAAGATGCAAAAGAGCATGGTCGCGGTTGCAGGCTCACTCTGCAAGGACCATTGGTTGTTCTATGCCTCGGAGGGGAGCGCGAGCATCAAAGTCACGAGCGTGGACTCCAAGGAGATCCCCAAGAAAATCTCGCGGAAAGCGTCGAACCGCAGCTGCCAGGTCGTGTCGCTTGCGTACTCGACTTTGAAGCGCACGCTTTGCTGCGGCTCGTCGGATGGCAGCGTCCAGTTCTGGTCCTTTTCGGAAGACAATGCGCTTGGTGGAAAAGAAGAGACTGCGGTACGACTAAATGCTTGGTGTTCTTAAACACCTGGACTTCTAACATTCGCGAAAATGGTTTCTTTCGTGTGTATGGTTCCAATAGATGGCGACGCTGCTGTTCACAACTCCAGCAACGCAGTCACCTGCGATTCAGCTCTCATTTGCGACCATGGGGTCAAATGCCAGCTACTTGGTAGCTGGGTACCAGAGCCGAGCGATCGAAGTGTGGTCGCTGCTCTCCAGTAATAATTCGAACGCCAGGCAACGAGACCCGCAACGCGTCGCCGCGACTCAATTGTGAGTCTATTGACTTTGTGTATCAGTTTTATTCTCTTTGCCTCCTTGGTCCAGTCTTCTAATCTGTGTCTTGCGTTAATTCGTAGATCCCCACAGCAAGCAGTCGACTTTGCGAAGAAGAGCGGCGAGCTCTCATTCCATCTGCACCCACAGCTTCCGCTTCTGATCGCGCACTGGCACTCGTTCCATAGCAGCTCGAGTGTCATCGCGTGGGAATTCCGTCCGAGTATCGGAGGTGGTAGCGGCGCAGGAAGCGGTGGGGTGTTGTCGGGATGGTCGGAGCTCATTTCGGCAGATTCCCGAGTAGCACACGGCGGCAAGGTGGACGAAGACAACAGCTGCGCTGCTGGAGTTTGCTGGTTCCAAGGAAGTCTTGTGTGCTACAAGTCGACCCATATCCGCTCTCTGTCAATCTTAGCTATTCAAGCTCCAGACGCTACCTCGAGCTTCCCAAAATCACTCGAAGCCCCCATGTTGTCCTCCAAGGTCTCGCTCAGCCTGGATCAATATTGGAACTACCAGGAGATCCCGTCCAACTTGGTGCAGATCACCACGAACCCAGAGCCTTCGAGCGGCTCGTCGGAGTTTACTCTCCAGCACTTTTCGCTACAAACCGGGGCGTGTGAGAAACTCGACGATCTTCCCGTCTGGAAGAACTACCAGGGAAAGTCACTCGTGCCGTGGGAGATGGTATCAAACCAGAGCCAGTCGGCCGTCTGCGTTAAATTGAAGGACCCGATGAAAGCTCACAGCTCCTCTTTGCCGTCCTCGACTGTCAACACTTCAGTCGACGCGGCAGAAGACAGTAGCTTCTCGTACGTCGTGATGGAAATCAAACAGAAAGCTGGCGCAGGCTCAGCTCGTCGGGGCGATGACACTAATGGCGGGGGAGAGAGCAGCAGCTCTTCTTTCCGAGTCTCCTGCGGCTCACAGCTCGACGCGCTCGACTTTTGCTTTGCCGATTTTCGACCCGACGAGGCAAAACAGACGCAGCCGTGGGTGCTCGTGGTGCTGGCGAGTACTGGCAAGTCGCTCTGCTTGCAAGTAAAATGCGATCAAGTGGAGAGCTCGCGGATCTTGCTGCAACGTGAGGTGCTGCGCATGTTTAGCACTCCGATCCCGCTTTCGTCGCAGTCTCTGCATGTCTCGACAGTTGGCTCGCGCTTGATGTACGTGTCAGTTGGAAGCGACTTTCGCCAAGTGCTGCAGCTGAGTGAAGACGACTTGAACGTGCCGAGTGCAGTCGCAGGAGCTACTGGTTCGTGGAAGGCGGATGCAAACGAAGTGGTGATCGATGTGACGTGGAACAAATCTGTAGCAGCAGCAAGCACAGACTCTGCGGACTGGGAGCTACTCGCGGCTGTGCACACAACCAAGCGACTAGTGATTCTGAACAAGAGCCTGAGCCAAATCCGCGCGTACGATCTCGCTCGAAACCTTCTTGAGCCTCAGTCGGTGCTCTGGATGGTGCAGACACTGTTTTTCGTCACAAAGGACAGCCAGCTGAGGTACCTCACACCTCTGCGCATGAATTTGGAGTCATCGCAATCTAAAAGCCCGCACTCTCGGCTCGTGTGCTGTCTTGGAGAACCAGTAGATCGCAGTAGCATGCAGCACACGGACCTTCTCTCTATCTGTGGAGACCGCCTGTCGTACTCGGTCACGGACCTACGAACACTGGAAGTCAAAGCGTTTTTGCGTCCGATCTCGATCTCCGAGCCGCTTCTCGCTGGGTTTGTGACTCCAAATGGAAAGCTCAAGACAATCCTCGAGCGAGACGTGCTCGTGTTTGCCATGTCAGGCGGTACCGAGTCGGCGTGTCCGCTCACAGACTACCTGCTCCACATTCTCTACTACGAGTTTGGCTGGAGAGAAACCACACTTCGCTTGCTTGGTGCTCTGAACCAACCTGGCGGTACTGGCGGTGGCTCGGGGGCAGCAGCGGCGGCATCAGCAATGGGAGGAAGCTCAAGCTCGTCATATCCAAAGTCCTCCCACTTGTCAGCGCAACTGTTGGCTTCGCTCTACCTGCACTCGTACAAGTGGAAAGAGTTCCTCAAGGTATTTCTCGCCATGGACCCTGGCTTGGAAGAGTACGCGCTCGCGGACGAGGACAGCGGCGGCGCAGCGTCGAATGCAAAGCTCCCGTCGCGCACGGGTCAAATCGCGCAGCGGTTCCGCAAGTTTGGCAAGATCATGGACGCTATCGGACAGTCGGAGTTGGCGTTCAAGTGCTTCG
The DNA here is from genome assembly GCA_038050675.1 of Globisporangium cylindrosporum. Lineage (NCBI taxonomy): Eukaryota > Oomycota > Peronosporomycetes > Pythiales > Pythiaceae > Globisporangium > Globisporangium cylindrosporum. The sequence goes on along the minus strand of JALBZD010000006.1, from coordinate 52,978 downwards.
ACCTGGCAGGAGACGACCTGTCGATCTTGGAGATGACAAAGAAAACCGGCGGCCCACCAGCGACGTCATCTATGCTCACCTTGCTTCAGAGAGATTGGGCGAAAATGAACCCACCGCTTTCTTCGATCGTCAATGCAGAGGCTGGTGCTAACGGGACAAGCGCGCAGCAATTGGAGTCGGTCATCTGGCGCCGTCATGATCTCTTCTCACTGCTCTGTTGCGACGTGCTGCAGCAAAACGAGCGCCGGAGCCGCTTGCTCTCTAGCGTCAAGCCGTTTGACAAGACAACACTGCAGGTGTCGTCCACCAAGAAAGAAGAAGACGGATTATTGGACAAATCCATTGGTCCACACGCGAGCATCTTGCATTGGAAGCGTCTCGTGCCAGAGGACGCAAAGGACTGGATAGGCGTGTCTTCGACGCCGCATTTTTCATCCGAGGACCCAAAGAATCCAACCTATGGGCTCTCTTCATCCAGTAATTCTCTGCTTCTGTCTGGAGCTGCCAATGGCATGGCGACATCATCTGGCGGGGCGAACGAAGCGCTTGACGGAGCAAGCTCAGCACTCTCAAGCAGCAAGGATGCAGCTGCCAGCGCCAAGATGACGATCGGTCCGTTTGTCGACGAAGAGGACGCTGTGGTCGCGTACTGGCGCTTTGAAGAAGGCGCCAACTTGGCAGACGGCAACTCTGGTGGCGGTGACTCTGAGAAGACAGGAACTGCTGGAGTCGAATCGTTGGACACTTCCAAGCGCGAGAACAATCTCCAGCTCTTGGGATTTGGAAGCGCGATCAAACTCGTGTCGTCGAGCGCGCCAATCGACAAAGGCGAAGAAGGGCGCATCCAGGAGGAGTTTGCGTTGCGCTTTCCTGCGTCAAGCGACTCGAATGACGGCGATCAGGAACGAGAGGCAAAAAGCGGAGACTGGGGGGCTCGGTGCATCATTCGTAGCGGGAGTACGCTGGATATCGGCTTTGTGTTTGACGAAGACCCGTACCGCCGCAAGCTGACATTCGAAGCGTGGTTGCGCAACTTTGTGCTCGCGCAAAAGCAACAGCAGCAGCAAGCGCAGCAGGACGATGACGACTTTGGCTCGTCATCTTCACCGGCGACGAGATCCTCGCAGTTTGCAGATCCTGGGACGCGCATGATTGTGTGTCGAAAGAGCAAAGACGATAACAGTGGGAGTGGTGATCTCTGGTGGGGCTTCTCGCTCGTTGACGGCTACTTGGTGCTTGAATTCGCTGGTCAGTCGATCAAATCTGATGAGAAAGTGTCGAATGCCGCGTCATGGCACCATGTGGCGTTCTCCATCGACATTCTCTCGCACAAGCAGGCGAGTGTCAAGCTCTTTCTCCAGGGCCGGTGCGTTGGCACAAAGGAGATCTCGAGCGTCGACACCAACACACAGCTCCACAACAACTTGGTTTCTGCAGCAGCATCGTTATCAACCGATAGGGGCGTGCTGTCGTACCTGCACCTTGGTTGGCAGCTCACAGAGTACGAGATGACCGAAGTGCGCGTCTGGGCCGCTGCGCGCACGCAGGACCAGCTGAGCGACATGAAGGAGAACTACTTGGGCATCGCCGAGGCCAAGAAGCGCATGAAGATTGCGATCCACCAGCGCAACTGCCAGTGCGAGAAGTGCCACAACCGCCGCACGAAAGCCCCCGTCGCGAAGCTCACCATGGCGACACCGTTCCCGACCACGCCGCCGTCCGCAACTGTGCGTGACCGCCGCAGACCTCAACCCAAGCAGTGAACGAATGCTTGACACACAGCCAAGCAAGCAGGGCGATTGAGAATAATGTGAAGACGCTTAAGATGATCGATGAAGGTACAAGGATAGATAAATAAGCGAAATGAGCCCAGGAGGTTGCTATGATTTGGATGAGTGTTACCACTCACACATTTTGTATTTCAAACCGAGCTTAAAGGTTGTTGTTGACCAGAAAAGACCAAGTCGTTCCAAGAACAAGAGAGCTGACTTACAGGGTCTGCTTGATGAACTTGTTGATCTCGTCACCGCGGTTGCCGGCGTCACCGCCCTCAGCGAAGTGGAGGAGCTTCTTGGTGTAGCCGCCGTTTGGCGACGACAGCTGGAATGGCCAGAGGAAGTTCGACGCCTGCTTGAAGTGTGGGCCGACGGTGAACACCTCATGGATCAGGTCCTCGATACAGATGATGCCGACGTGGCCGAGCGACTTCTCGATGATCGAGTTGTCGGTCAGTGGGATGCGCTGACCGCGGACCTTGCCGAATCCACGCTTGTAGATCAGCTCACGGGTCGATTTCAGGTTTGGGTAGCCGTACGTGATGAATGGCTCGACGAGGCGGAGCATGTTAATGGTCGCCTTGTTGAGCTTCACGAACACACCGTTCTGAATCTGGCGCAGACGGAAAAGCTGCAGGATCTTGCGCACCTTTGGCGACACACCGATGATACCGCGGATACGGATCACGAACGCGAGCTTGGCCTCCGCTGGCACGAAGAAGTTGCCGGTGCTCTTGGCCTGGCGGCGAAGGAGCACATTCTGCTTCTCGATCTATGGTGGGCAAAGTAGACAGTAACGGTATGGAGTGTGAGTGATCAACGCTCTTCTTAACTATGGCATGAGTGTGATGCTGATGCGGGAGGAAAGGTGACGGGGACTTACGTTGCGGTATTCCTTGACGTACTTCTCAGCACTCTTGAACGCGATCTGGCGGACCTTCTTGCGGTGGGTCTTCTCAGCGACAGCCTTGGCAGCGCGCTTGGCCTTCACCTGCTCGACGGTGCGACGCTTCTTGAGGATCGACTCTGGGACAAGACTGTTGGAAGAAGAGGGAAACGGAGAGACATACGGTTAGGACGGGGTGCACAGTGAATATCGGGCACGACGGATCACGAGTCATAGGCAGCAGGCAAGCTCTCTCTCCATCTTTCTCTCCATCACGTCGCTCTCATCGAAACAAGGGCGACAACAACAGACAGATCAAGAAGAAGATGAACCAAGCCACGCCACGTGACGTGCAGTCGGCTTCCGATACACCCGTCATGATTGCATTTGAGTGGAGTGGCGTCTTCCAAGTGAATGGTTGTCGTCACACGCACCAAGTCCTCCGAGATGATGCTCTTTGCAGATGCACAACTGGAGATTTAAGAAGAAAGAGACCGATCTCGACCTCATGAGAGACGAAAATTGACTCAGACCTCCCACATCAATTTGAAGAGAAGAGAAAGCCGTCGACCCTCGCTCGTCTCGCTCTTTGCTTTGAGATCACCAACTGAACCGAAATTCTTGGAGAACGCAGACGCACGCGCAGAGACGCTTGACAGCGAAGGGACGAGTTGTTTCTTTACTCTCATTTCCGGCCATGCACCATCGCCGCTCACCCACGTATGCAGGCACTATCAGGTCCGCACTGCAGAATGATCGAGAAAACGAACATCCACATTCGCAGGACACAACGACAGCCAGTGAGAAGAAAGCGGCGAGGGGATGCAGGCGACAACCCATGAAAAGGTTTATCCGAAGCGCGATTGACGATACGTCGCGAGGCGTGGGCTCTAGACAGCAAAGACCGGCTGGAACGAGGAACCCGAGGGTGTAGTTGAGCTTGTCTCGTATCTCGCCTGTCAATGCATGCGTCAGGAGCTGCTCTTGGTTGGTCTCCTTCCTCTTGATGCGTCGCGCTAGGAAGCTCTTGTCATCGTGATGCGAACAGACGCGACGACGCTGGAGAGAGGAGAAGAGAAGCAGGCGTTTGTGTGACTCCCTGGATGCGCTCATGCAGCGGCGCTCACGGTGCTGGAAACGTACACTTTAGGGGCAGCAGCGACTGGAGCCATGATGCTTGGTTTGAACTTTCGGTTTGAAAAGTGCCGATACCTCAGCCTCGCGGCGTAATAACGACGCGAGCGAAAAGGGAAGAGGCTCACGCCCAACCAAACATTCGCTGAATTGAATGGCCGAGACAGCTGCACAACTCTGATTGGCTTAAAATTTGAGACAGGTTTTGATTTTGTGTGGCCCACAGCAGATAGGAAAAGGTTTTATAATTAGGGTGGCTCACATGAATTTGAGTTCAAAGCGTTTTTTTTCTGTGAGAATGGTCATTTCTCTATCTGCTGTTAAATGTATTGCTGCAAATATCCATATTTTATTCAGCATAAAATCATCCGTATACATTTACGCGATAAAAATAGGAAGACAGACAACGCAGAAAACAACGAAGTAGCCGCAAGAAGCAAGCCAAGCAGCGTGCGGCAACAACAGCGCAAATTCAGATTCAGACGACCCTCGTGATTGACAAATGGGCGCAGAAGCGGGGACCTCGCTGCTGCCGAACGTGGCGCTGCTGGCGTTCGGATTCCTGCTGGGACGAGTGCAGTTCCTGCCGATCGCAGCGCAGCTCGTCGATGAAATGTGCGCACTTTCCACTGTGCGCAAGGTACGTTCAATCGGACACGAATGTGTTCATTTACGACATGCTACGATTGTGTACAGGGATAATTCATGCACACGTGTAAAGAGTATCTAACTGTGGTTTTACACACATGGTGTAGGTGGCGATCGCTCTCATCTTTTTCGTGCTGATAGCACTGTACCTGCTCGTGTTCCTGCTGCCGCTCGACTGGATCGCTCGAAAAGTGCGTCTACATTTTGGTTGTGGATGCAGTGTTGATGTACTTGCTCTTTTTGTGATGATGATATTGATTCGTGTCTTCATGCTGCTGCTATTAGGAAGCGAAGAGCGCCGAGCAGCGCGATCACGCACCGACATCGTTTCGACGCGAGCTGCGGCGGCGCGGGAGCTATAGCATGAGCTACGTCACAGACATTAAGGCGCACGTGTTTGCTCGGTCATGACGGCGAAAATAATATACTTCTGCGGCTCCCCCAGCACCGTTTTTGCTATCCACGCTTCAAGCTTTCGAGGACGTCGAGTTGGTGTTGTTGATGCTTGCTGGACTCTTCATCAGCTGCTGCTGCTGTTGGTGAAGCTCCCGGTCGATCGTCAGCTTTTGAAGGCGACAACGAAATGGACGAATTGCCCGATTTCTTTTTCGTAAACAGATGCACGAGCACGTTCTTGGCTTTCCCGGCTGTGCTGCGGTGATGGTGGTTATGGTGGTGGTGGTGGTGGTGGCGGTCACTGTCCAGTTCACCTGATTGATCCACAGCGTCCCCCTCTCGTCGCGGCGAAGGTGCAGGCGCAGGATGAACATTTGATGACTCGGTCGGCATTCCTCGGTGAACTACCTCCACTGGCCGCAGATTCGACAATGCATGTTTCTTGCGTAGCGAGCGGTGGCTTTCCGGAAGCTCGAGCTGAAATTTTTGCGCTGAATCATGGGCACTCGCTGGAGTTGTAGCTGCTCTCGCTCGTGCGCTCGGACTCGTCTCCATGGGCTTCACTGTCGGGATCGACGACGAAGGAACAACGGAAGAGCCTTGCGTCGCTGTGTTTGCGAGCGAGGTGACGGTAGTCGACAGCGTTTTGAGCGGCGCGAGTGCGTCAAACTGCCCCCATCGCGTGATGTCGACCTGGTCGCGCAGAAAGTTGGCGATGTTTGTGAAATTGCGCCCCACTTGCGATAACACATCGAGGATGACGTCGCGACGAATGCGGAGCATCAAATCCATCATCGAACACGTCTTGTCGCAGTACACGAGCGCGTGCACCTTGACCTCGAAGCCGCGCATATCCTCGAGCGGCTGGTGATTGTGGTGGTGGCTTTTCTTGTTCTTGTACGTCACGACAACCTCGACCGTGCCGATTCGGATGCGCTTGAACAATATGTTGGTCTTGGCGCGATCCTTCATTTCGCTAATCTCCCGCTCAGCTGCGTCGTTTGTCGGATCGTGATTTCGAGAGAAGTCGTCATCGCTGCCCAAGAGCAGCTGGGTCTCGTTTGCGTGGTTCGCAATCGCTTTGGACACCCACATCGAAGCTTCTTCCTGGATCGTATTGAATGATCTCGTTCTCCTCGTCATGCCATTGTTGCTGTTGTCGCTTTCGTCTCTGTGTGATTTGCCAAGACCGAGTGGATGAGCGGCTTTCCCAGCCACCTTGACTGCCTTCTTCAGCGCTGACCCAACGAGTCCGTCACCAGATGAGCTAGCTGGACGAGCTTGCAGGAACTTTAACCGCACTTCGTCACGCTTCTCTTCTTGCGAGTTGTTTGATGCAGAAGACGGAGTGAAGAACGCAATCAAGTGTAAGATTACCTCCTGAGTGATGCACACTTGAAGCGGGTGGAGGTTCACTTCAAAGTGCTTGACAACTGTGATCCCACCCACTGGCGCAGCGATCTCGGCATCGACCCGAAGAAACGCGTTCCCGCCTCCCCACGTGTTCGAAGTCGACGATGGCTGGAGCAGATCTGGGTACAACGTGCCGGGACAAAGATTATGCGTTGACAAGTCCTGCAGCGTCAATGTAGACGAGCCAGACTGATCTTCGAATTGCTTCATCTTGAACCGAAGTCTGTTCATATTCACGCGAACAATGTCCATGTTGGTGCCGCTAAGAGTGAGCGAGGCACTATGAAGGTGAAAGTCCATTTCCACGTTTGGCAGCGGTTCCATCTTCTTCTGCTCCAAGCGCACCATGTTGTGCAACACTTCAGAGATGGACTCGCACTGCTGCGTGAACCGTTGCAAGTCGTCGGTGAACTGGTCAACATCTCCATGCGCGGTCCCAGAGCCTGACATGGTCATGTTCGTCCCTAGTGACGATACGGAAGCCGACGAGGGCTTTCTTCGACGAAACAGCGGCGACGTCTCCATCTCAAACGCAAGGCTTCGACTGTTTTCAGCTGCAGCAAATGCGACGTTTGCTCGCTCGCTCACGTAATAATTCCACCGGCACGTTTGACGCCATTGGAGGTCAGCGATTTTCCATTTGAGCTGCCTTTTCAGTGCTCTGAGGTTGTGAATCGAGCGTGGGTCCGAGTGATCCCCGACGCGCGGTCCATAGAGCATCTTGGAGTAGTCTGGAACTTTCTTCGTCGCGATTTTCGCAGTGATCAATGTTGTCAGTGCCATCGCAAGGTTTTGCAGGATGTCTTTGGACATCATGTTCAGCCCCACTTGGATTGTCGGGATCTGGAGATCGACTTTGTTCAGAATTGTGACGTTGCGATCGACCCAAATCACGACTTTGGTTGGGATGGGGGCGATCACTTGCTTCAACAACCCGTAGGAACTGGGACAATACGAGCCGTCTGGGAGCGTTTTGAGCCAAATGATCCGCGATTTGACGTCGATGTCCAGCGGGGCGGTGAAAAGTTGGAGACCGTCAACTTTCAGATCAACGAGCTCGTGGCACGAATCAGACGAGACCGAGTCTGTTAGACTGCCGCAATTTAGAGCCAGAAGCACTGAACCCTGTTCACAAACACGATCCAGAGGAGTGGTTATAAATGTTCTGACCATTGCAGAACTAGAATACTGTAAAGCTCAAGTACCTTGTGAAGATGATCTTGGACGCTGATTTGGCAATCCATGAACTTCACCATGAAGAACGACTCGACGATGTTCGCTCCACTTTGTGCACCTTGTGTTTGGCCGTCGGTCTCACTCTCCGATTCAGTCGAGTTTCCAGCTCCACCACCAGAGAGGAAGCTTGGTGGTGCAAATTTTCTCGTGAAGCTACCGGATTTGTCGCGGGCAATGCTTTCGTAGAAAATGGCGCCAAACTTCGGATCCTCGGTAAGGGACGTGATCTTCTTTGGACTGGAGCCTGCAGAGTGAAACAAAAACATAGCGTCAACGATGCATCAATACCGCATAACTCTGATCAGTGAAATGCAGCTCATACCTTCAGTTGTGGTCATCAATTCCTGTTTCTCATCTCCCGGGATCTTGTCGTCAGATCCTCCAAGGAGCTCAGGGATGCAGATGGTAATGATACGCATCCAGTTCTCGACAATGTCAACCAAAGCATCAACAGCGCCTAGCGTTACCAAAATTCGAGCCTCGCGTGCAGACAACCCCATCAGGAATCCCAGTCTGCGGAACTCTTCTACGAAGGTTGCTTGGTAGTTTCGCTCATCGTTCTGCTCGAGTTCGCTGGAATCGATAGTATCCACACCCGGATCGTGATCGGTGTCTCGGAAACAGTATGGATTGTGCTGAGCGATCGAAAAATGATCCAAGATGTTCTTTTTTGCTCGAACTCTTGCTTCAGCGGTGCTGCCGTTGGCTGAGAAGGACCCCGCGCGCTCTTCAGCGACTGGATTTGGTAATGTTGACGATATGAGCGCTGAGTCTTCGTGAGTAGGGATGGTCTCAGAGCCACCACCAACCTTTAGCGCCATGTGTTTCACTGATACGAGAGACTCACCACGACTTCCAGATTGAGGTGTGCAAATGCGAACCTGGATGTCTTGAACCGCCACAGTGACATCGTGCACAATCCAAATCTGCTCGTTGAAGGGCACACGCAGTCGACGGGCTTTGCTTTGCTTTTTGGTCTGCGCTTGAGTTGCTTGAAACAGCTCGTGGGTTGAGGCTAAGATAGCACCTGACATCACTATTTGTTCGTTTATGAACGCGCGAACGCCAACCGGATGTTTTTCGCTGTGATAGAGAGCCAAATCCAGTCCCGCGATCGTGAACTCTTCTATAGAAACTCCTCTGCAAATGCTGAGAAGACTTGGACTCGGGCGCAAGATGTTCAAGGAAAGTGCTGGTGATAGTGTATTCCGCCTCCGACGACGAGGAAATGGATGTCGTGGCAACTTGAGGTAGAGCGACGCGAATCGGATAAGCCACTCGACGTGCTTCGTGTACAGGACAATCGCCGTGCGGGTCGCAATGTCGTGTTTCGACCGCGCATCGCTTGTGGCCGGCGATCCAATGCTTGCGTTCGCAGGGCAAACTTTACCTCGGATGTACACAGACAGCCCAATCGCTTGATAAGGCTTCAACGGATGCGCCGACAGCCTATCCTGGGGCTGGAATTGGTCAGACTTGAGTACTCGCGACGCCCACGCGTCCAGGATAATCTTATCGCTCTGTTTGCCGTCACTCTCTTCTGTGTAATACTCGATCGGGAACCCAAAGTGGATCACGCTGTTGCCCCCCGCACTCGACCATTTCGTCCAGATGAAGACGTTGATGTTGCTGAACTCGGCGATGTTCGAGAGCGAACCGGGCTCAATCTTGACAGTGAGTCGATGGAGATTCACGTCAGTCTTTCCATACGAGTAGTCCAACTGCACGTGCTGGATTGCGACCTCCAGATAGTCGCTAACGTCAAAGGAAGTTGAGCAGCATAATAGCCGCACCGCAGCATCTTGTATCGACACGCGGACTTTACCGTGCAGTAGCCTTCTCACGATATCCCATGGCGGTGTTCCACATTGCTTGTCGACATCAAATAGAAGCAGAGGAAGTAATCCCTGTACAAGGCCAGCGATCTCGTCCAATGTGTACAAATAGCTAGGGCTGAAAAACGCAATCGGGCTCGCGATTTCCACTGAAAGGTTCACAAAGCTCCTCAATCCAGCTGAGAAGATGGGGGTATCAGCACCACCCATCACCGTCGTCGAGCACGCAGCCACAGCGATAATGTCTCCCGACAGTCCAATTCGATTGCAGACGAACAGTGGAGTAGCGAAGTTCCTCATTCGCACTGACAGGTCTTCAACTAGCACGTCCAGCTTGATGTCTTCAAGGAGACCGAATGAAGGAGAGAATCTCGAATAGTCTCGACTGTACCTCGCGAAGATTGCTGCAACCAACTCAGATGCTTCGTCGAGCTCGTTCATCAGTTTCACGGTCCTCTTCTTGTCACTTTCAAACCAAACATCAGTGGAAAGATGCCCGATCCGGACGCAGAACAGTGTGCCGGGGCCATCTGCAGCTGCCTCGCGATTCTGCTGGTACTTGGCTTGAAGTTTTTTCACTTTCTGGAAGTACACCTTTGCGTTCTTTTCCACAAGCAGAGCTTTCATCTCTTCATACGCGTCCTCGCAGAGCATATCCGCGTTTGTAAGCTTGAGGGTTGTCACTTGCTCTTCCAAAACCTGAGCTCTCAGCTCCTGTTCTTGCAGCTCTTCCAACCACAGCGGGTACATGCGCTCCAACCAACTTTCGATATGGGTGTCCAGGCACTCGAGCACGACATTCTCAATTGATAGCCATACTCTCATGAGCCCCGGAGTGAGAGGGACTTTCAGGAAGTACTGATAGAACAAGTTATCCTGCGGTCGCCAAAATGCAGCCGTCGCGGACTTTAAAGGCTCTAGAAACGGAGAAACCGTGTCTCCGATGCATTTCATGTGCCGAAGGAACGACATCTCTGTGGACATGCGGACACGGATTCCTTCGATTCCAATCAGCATACCGTCCTTTCGAGCTACACCAGAGCGAGTCTTTCCACATGCCGCCATTCGAAGCAGTAGCATCTCTTCGAACTCGCCAAAGACGTAGTTGTCTTTTTTCTCAACCGTGTGTCGGACGTCGACTGAGTTGATCGCAAGCATGTTGAGCGAGTTGAGATGGAAGCTGATATCTTGAAAAGTCCATAGATCTGGCAAATCGTTTCCCGCGAACAGCCCGATCTGCAGCTGTAATTGAGTCTCACTGGAGATCGTCGCGTTCAGCGCAATGTTTGTTGCATAGAGGCGGCTCAAATTGTCTCCAGTTCCGCTGATCAGCTTGCTGAGTAGGTTTGCGCATTGCTCATACTCGTCAGGGTCGTCCATCGGTGGGTTGACTCCCTCCGGTCGGTTGTATTTACTTCCTGGTGGAGTACAGTAGACCGCATACCCTCGGCGAACCGTGTAGAGCATCTCCCACGTGGAATACGTGATCCTTCTGACCAGTTCGATAACACGAATTTGCGCCGATATTTCCCATTCGCACTGAACATTGTCGACAAAGATGTCGACAACAGTTTTTGGGCACCTTGGGAGTTTGTTCTCTTCGAGAGCAAAGCTCTGAGCTGTAAAGTAGGGCAAACCTGGCTTGATGGTGTCAGATCCGACTCCCTGGAAACCGGGTGGACTACGAGTTCGTTTACCAGCTGAGGTGGCTGCTTGGCCGACTTGAGGACGTCTTGCGCTGAAAGTCGATGACGTGCGACGAGGGGGTCTCTGATTCACAAACGAAGGACTGATGAACGAGATTTCCTTGTCCGGCTCAACATGGTACACTTTTGTCTGTACGGTGGAGATTCGAAATCGCCCTGTCGTTTCTTCGACGCTCATCGTGAGCGCATCGACTGTAATGTAGTCGACATGCTTCTGGTTTTCGAAGTTGTAGGTAAACAATACCAACGTTCGCTTGACAGTGCACCGAAATTTCACCGTCTCTGAGTCTGAGAGCTTATCAGTGCTTACTTCTTCAAGAGTCTTGAGCTGCGGTATGCTTTTCTTCGCATCCACATCCCAGTCGTCGCCAGAGTTTGTTATGTCACTTGATTTTTCTTTCAAAAACGGCGATGTGACGAAAATGGCTAGCTCTAGCATACCTCCAATCGAGTGCAATGCTTCGGGTGACCATTTCACTTCAAGCCATTCCGCTTCCATCTCAATTTCGGCTGGGTTCTGATCCACGTTCATCAGGGACACGGGTTCCACGAAAAACCGCGTGAAATCCAGCGAGATAAAGCACGTTTTCACCATTCGATCACTCGAGCAGTGCAGTATCTTCAGTCTTGAGCATTGGATGTCAGCTTTTGATCGAATCCCGAGAGTTTGCTCGCCCACAAAAGGATGAGAGAAAACATTGATCTCTTCTACGGCAACTTGAAGACTTGGTACGCCTGCTGAAAGTACTGCACATCGTGTGTCCAGAGTTTTGAAGAAGACTTCAGTTTGCAGCACTTTAAACTGAATTTCCATCTCGATTGTGGTACAGTCACAGATTGTGTTTATCGCGGTCGGTCCACCTGAGTACTCCATGATCGGAACACGAGCGGATGTGCTGTTTGCGCGCTCAATTTCAGCTTGAACGCACGAAACCCACGGCTGAAGATCTTCATGGACTGCAACCGAAAGACCCCTTGATTCACCACTGACTCGTGAGAAGCATGATAGCATTGTGGTGGCTTCGGTATCGGTCCAAGCTTGGTCGCTTGTGCTTTCGTAGTAACTCGCAAGTTTGACTTCAAGATCGCATTTCAGCGCGTCGGCCCTCAGTAATGACGGGATCTCTCGAAACTCAGTCTTGATTCCAAGACACAACGCGCCAAGCTCCAGGGATAGCTTCCTCTCATCTGTAAGAGTACGATCTTCAATCTTCATGAGGTTCCCGAGAAGTCGGCTACTTGAGTCGAGTGCACGTAGACTGAACTTGCTCAAAGTGAAGAAAAGATCACTGCCCTCCATGGGAGACTGCGATTTGCTTTGCAGTTTGAGATCCAGGCTGTGAACAATGAAGCCGATTTCACCCGGCACAGCCTCCATCAGTCGCAGAATGAGCAAGCTTAACTGTGATTTGCCGACTTCTTCCAGGCTTGTCGGCCCACTGGCTGTAGCTTCATTTTCAGCAAGATGACTTTGCTGATTGCAGATGAATCGCACGCAACGAAGGAAATCAGCTTGTGCTCTGACAAAGTCGCACGATGCAAAGCACAAAGTCGGAATTGGAGCGCGATGGTCTTCAGCGTTGCGCGATACTGGAATCCAGATTTTAATTTCTGTCGAACCAACTTCAAGCACGCCTTCAACACTCGGAAGCTCACAGCGAAGAGCGCTTTCATGCGACACCTTAACAGCGCAAAGCATCTCGTTGACTTTGGAGTTGTAGTTTGCGTAAACGTACACGCTTCCATTCTATACATATTCAAGGGCAGACCATGCCAGGTGTTAGTTAACACTGCGATGTACAGTAGGTTTGCTAGTTGCGAATACACTCGGCGCCCACCTTGACTGAAGCGACCAAACGCTGTTCTGCTTTTCCATCGACCACGTCCACCGATATCGAATTCACACTCAGGGTTACCAGGTGGACGAAGTAGCAGAAAAAATTTAATCGATGAATCCACACTCGAATCGGAGCCCATACCGCGTGCTGAATACTCTTGAGACTTGTGTTGAGATCCAGAAATGCCGCCAACTTCGTCAAGCCGTGGCCTTGGCTGTTGTTGAACGATGCTCGCGTGGCTTGCTGGGTTTTCTCGAGCATCACGAGCACATGCACATCTGGCACTTTGATGCAAAGCAAGTGCTCCTGGGTTGGAGCGCGGAGGAATGTCCAAACGCATTTCCAGAACGAGAACTTAACCGCATGCACTGTGATGGTGACTTTCACTGCATCATTGATGCGAATGTTGGACAGTAATCCTCCTGAAACAGACAATGTGGTCACAATTGGACAATTGGTGGCGAGCAATTCATAAAAGAAAGACGTCAGGCCACTTGCGTGCTACACCATTGTTACGTTATCCCACACACTCATGCTACCTTTCGAGAGTGCCACAAGCAGAACGCGCGCGGCCACGCCACCGATCTAGTGCGCAGAAAACAATCAGAAACATTAATAGTCTGTCGTGACGCTCCATGTACAATGCACGCAACGTGCGCCAGGTAAATTTGCACAATGCTATCACCGTATACGACTTACCTTAAATCCAAGCGCACAGAGCAAGATGACGCCGCCCAGCACAGCCCATAGCGCCATTGCTCTATCCTCACCTGTCGAGGTGTCTCGAGCGCGTTATCTCTGTCTGTTGTCTTTCGTTTCCTTGCAAAATGCGGAATGCGGAATGGGTTGGTGACGCTTCAAGATTGCAATCTTGCAGTTGGTAGGCACACTGTACCGCTAAAACTGGCACAATGCACCAAAGGGTCTTGTATTGGGAACGGATATAATTTCCAGAGCAATCCAACTTTTCACAGGACGAGCCACGTTCACTGAAAGAAATCGCACAGAAGAGAGACTGTTTAGAAGAGACAGCAAGCAGCAAGACAAGAGGTTTCAGAGCTCAACGGCAACAACCAGGAAAACGAACACGACGGAGACGAACGAAAATGGACCCGACCCCGCCTGTGCGACCGATCCTCAAGACCGCGACCAAGACCAGCGGCCGCACGCGCTTCCTCGCGGATTCCGCGAGCAAGTACAAGAGCTACAGCCAGAGCTTCCACTACACCAATTATAGCTCCACCAGTAGCAGTCGCGCCAGTATGTCCTCCAGCACCAGCAGCAACAACAGCAGTCGCTCCGGTGCTAGCAGTAGCAGCAGCTTTAGCAGCAACAGTAGCAGCTCTATGGCTACCAGTAGCAGCAGCAGCTTCGGTGGTAGCATGAGCAGCTCCGCGGAGACGGCCTCTTCGACGTCCACGACTGCGTCTTCTCGCGAGCGCAAGCGATCCGATGAGATATTTCTGACGCCTGGCGACCGGCGCGTGACGTTCTCGCCGTTCACAAAGATCTCGCGCAAGCCAAAGTCAAGGAAAGCGCTCTCTGGTAAGAACACAATGGTGGCTGAATCATGTGGCGCTCGCTGGCTTATTTGCTGAGTATGATGGTTAACGTCCTGTGCATTGTGTGTGTACTTAGAATCGCGCAAGATGACGTCGGGGTTTGTGTTTTCAACTGGCGGCGAAGTAGAGAAACGGTACGTGGTGGACCCTCCAGAGACCTGTCGAGCAGTCTGGTGTTGAGAGCTCACGTTGACATGGATCTTTGTGGATAGGAAACAAGCGAGAAAGAAGCAGGAGCTGCAGCTGATGGAGAAGCTGTATCTTGCGTCTCGCAAGCATAGCCTTGGCTGGAAAGATATGCTACTGGAGCATTTCACTGTCTTGAAGGAAGTGAGTGACTGGACGAAGCGCTGGGTGGATCTCTTCAAGGCGTCTCCAATAGGCACGCTGCTGCACAAGACGATGAAGAAGCAGCGACACCACCGCATGCGTCGCAGCGTTCGCCCTCGGCGCCGTAGCTTTGGAGCCACGTGGAGTGAGTTCGATCAGGCCGACCACGAGTACATGAAACACCTCGCGTTGCGGCCCCAGCAGCAGCAAGCGAACGAGGCAGGAAACAGCAGCATTGTCGTGCTTCAGGAAGGCAGCAAGTCCGGTCATGAACAGTACCAGCATCAGCACCAGCACCACCAGTACCAGTACCAGGTGGATACACCTCAGCCTGATCTCACCCCGGTGAAGCAAGGCAGCTTCTCCAATTTGCTGCGTAAAGAGGGCATTCCAGTCGACGAAGACGAGCAGCGAGAGAAGATCGCGATGATCGACGACCTGCGAGGGGTCGGCCACCCGTCCATTCGCCTCAAAGTGTCCCGTTAAGGCTTTATGTCTGGCTCTCGCAGCCACAGCACAGAGATAGCCCATATTGCACTTGTGTACCTAGCTCATGTATGCATACCTTGGAGGAGTTGTTCGCATGTACGACGACGCAACACCGCTAAGGCAATGATGACACCATAACTTCAGCTTCTTTTTTTTTTGTGGATATGATATTGGTCGTTCATGCTGTTATGGTCATGCACACTTCGAAGTGGTAGAGACGCCAAGCAACATATTAATAATGGGAGGGTCTGAGCTGACATATTTACTCATATATTGTGACATGAAGCATATCTTCTTAGCAGGGTATTATATGCTGCGTTTGGAGTGGCTTCATTTGGAACACAAAAAATAGAGAAAACCTGAGGCTGTTTCAGCTTGAAAGGCTCGCTCGTTTTTTTTTTCATATCCATTTCCCATCACAGAGGCTGAAGCAGGCGACGGACTAGAAGTGTTCTTCGTGCGCGCGCTTCTAGGCTCTGCAAGGCGTGTGTATCACATCGCGCGTGGGCTCGTGGGGGTCCGTGTGTGCATTCGTGTGTGTGGCGTCGTTGTGTGGATCTCTATTCCGTCACCATCGCAGAGACAACGCGGCACCTTTGCAAGAAAGAAAGAGCATGGGCGTGATGGTCTCAGCGCTAGTGTTCCAGCCCCCGCCGACGACGTATGGCTTCACGCGGCGCTACTTCTTCCTGGCGACGTCTATGTACAACCGGATACCCGCGTTCTACATTCCGCAGGAGTGAGTGCAGTGCGCTTGTTGTGTAACACGCATCCAGCTTCTGTACAATGCTGCTGGCTCCGCATTGATGTTGACAGTATATTTTATTGTTGTTGTCTTTGTGTATGTTAGCAACGCGCAGTACACGCTGCTTTTCTCTCACGGGAACGCGGAAGGTATGTGTCTTTGCAGCAAACCATAGATCTGTGGAGGTGACGTCCTCATATCGTCACTTCTAACGCTATCATCGCTTTCATCGTGCAGATCTTGGGATGATCTACGATTGGTTCCGGGAAGTCAGTCGCCGACTCAATGTAAGAAGCAAGAACATGCGAATTGTGCTATGGATGATCAGCGGGATCCCTTACTTGTGAGTTGTGATACGCAGGTCAACGTGATGGCGTACGACTATTCAGGCTACGGCATCAGTGAGGGCGAGCCGAGCGAGGAGGCGTGCTATGCGGACATTGAAGCCGCGTTTGCGTACTTGGTGAACGTGAAGAAGACTCCGCCCAACAAAATCATCCTGTATGTCTTCTTACAATCTTGCAATGTTAGCAAAACTGTACTTGGCTCACTCGCTCGTTGGTTGCATTTGCCCTGCTGGTTGACTGTATAGGTACGGGCGGTCGCTGGGCTCTGGTCCGACCACCTATATCGCAGTGAAGCAGTCGCGCATGAAGCAGCCCGTGGCTGGCGTGATCCTGCAAAGCCCTCTGTTGTCGATTTTCCGCGTCGCGTTCAATTTCCGCTACACGCTTCCGGGCGATTTGTTTTGCAACATCGACATCATCGAAGAAGTCGAGTCTCCAGTGACGATCATTCACGGCACGCGAGACGAGGTTGTTCCGTTCTGGCACGGCGAAGGGCTCTTTGAAATGTGTCGGCAAGAATGGCGATACAAGCCGCTCTGGGTAATGGATGCTGGGCACAACAACATTGAAGCGTTTTTGAGGTACGAGCTTGCACTGTGGAGTCGACTTTTGCCTTTCTCAATCGGGAGTTTTCGTCACTCACCTTTTTCTGTTTTGTTCGTTGACGTCTGTAGCACGCTGGGCGACGACTTCTTCGCTCACTTGATCGGATTCGTGAGCATTTGCCATGAAACGAATATGATTCGGACCGCAGAAGCGGCAGCGTTGTTAAAAACGACATGACTCGATGGCGACTGATAGGCAGGTAGGGTAGGTAGTGGTGCCAGGTGGTGATGGATAGAATGAAACGAATGATGATGTATTTACCCTGGTGATTGATTAGTAGTGTACCTTTTTTTCTATTGCTTCTGCACGGTGTAATTGTTGCTCCGAATTGTGCGTTTCTAGCGCGCGTTTCCTGTGATCGGACTGGTCATGCTGGGGTTCGTCAGCGAGAATCACGCGTGCATGTATTTACGTCTATAAAATGCAAGTTACCTAGCTTCCCCGCTGAAGATCTTAGACTGGGTTCACTCGCACTTTCTTGCTGCGGAGCGCGTAGTCTTGAATCTTCGAACGCAGCGAACCTACGAGGGAGTTTGAGCTCGTTGAAGATTTCAGAGTCTCTTTTCGAACAACCTCAGCTTTCTTACTGTTTGGTGTCACCTTGCGCTTCCTAGGAGACTTTCGCTTGCTTGGCGTGCGGGTTGGCGTCTGCATGTGGATGTCCTCGTTGTCCCGTTGCTGAACTTGAAGCTGGTGCTGGAGTTGAGCAATCTGGTGCTGCATCTCAGTTTCCTTAGCTTTGAAGTCAGCTTTCAGATCAACGATAAGTTTCTCCCGTTCGTTTACCTTTTCGCGCTCTTGCTGAAGCTGCTCCTGAAGATTGCTTTCCAACGCGGCTTGCTCCTCTAAAACGATGCATTTGACCTGGTAGGAAAGAACCCCTTCGGTCAACGCACGGTGCAAGTACTGCTCCGTGACATTGTGTAGCGCACTGAGCGCCACGGTGCTGATCTTCAAAGTGAGGCCGAGCATCGACCGGAAGAACTGCACAAAAACCTGTCGAGGAATCGTGTACTGGTCTGCGTCGTCGTCGAAAAGAATCGAATCCAGGACTTGTTCTACTTTGTCTTCGTCAATTTCGTGAATGTTGTTGGAAGTGTCCCAAAGCTGATCTTCTTGGTGTACGACTGCCCGCTGTTTCATTGCAGACACCGGTTCATGCACTTCATCGTAGTCCGAATAGTATCCTTGTCCTGGAGCAGCATCTTCGTCCACTTCGTCATCATTCGGATCGGATCGAAGAAGCTGTTCGTCAACCAGCGCTTGAGCTTCTTTCAGCGACTCGATGAACTGGTTTCCGAGTTGGGGTCGCTGCCACGGCTTAAGCTCGCTTCTATTGTTGTCGGAGTCCATTTCCACGTCTTCGTCTTCTTCTCCGCTATCTGAGTCAGCATCGCTTTCGCCATACCATGACCACTCGCTGCAATCGTCATCACTCTCATCCTCATAGTCGTCGTGGAAAGCTGTGTAGTTCGCCACGAAATCGGTGTTCTTGAATCGCACACCGGGCTCCACGTCTGGCTCATCGTCCCACGTTTCCGGTCCACCAAACGTCGTTCGCAACTCGACCATTTCCGTGACATGGTAGGGAGCAAGCGCACCAGCATTCTCCAGATTGCAGATATCACCGTACCCGTACATTCGGATCCCATGGAATCTGCACGCGTTCACCACGTCGACAAGACGAAAGCACATGCCCCGCCCGTGCTCCACGAGAGGGACCATCGTGTCCATGAGCTTCTTAAAGAACTCCCGCAGATGCTGGCGCGTGTGCGCAACAACGCGCGGGGAGCTTGTGCGGAACCCAGCGCGCAGGAGGAACCGCCGGATGAGCGCGTCGGTGATGATCTCCTCCACTGAACCGAAGCCATTACGCTGCGGGTCGTTTCGTTTTCGCACGCGGTACTCCATGGCTGGCTTGACTTGACGTGGTTTTTCGCGTGTGTGTGTGTGCGTACGTGTGTGTCCACGCGTCTGTGTGCGAATGGCTTCAAAGTCCACTTTGCGAATGGTGGTGCGAATGACGACTTGGGATGCGCGTCTGTGCGGGCAGATGTGCAAATGCGCAAATGCGGACCGCAAGTTTTGAATTCGAAAAGAGCGCGCGAAAATGTTGGTGGGACCAAAAAGGGAAACCCTCGTTTTGCTAAATTTTGTTCTGTGGCTACCTTGTTTTGAATACTTAGTAAACCACGTATCGACTCTTTCACCTTTTCTGGTCTACCTTCTTATGGCAAACCACATACTTAGCACCCTATTATAGAACCAGCTGGAAGTCCCGGAATGTGAGAGGGTTTGGCCGCACTTACAACGCAAGAGGGAAGGAAGCGAGCGAAAATGGAGGAGGACACGCAGCAGCGGATCACGTACCTGCTCCAGGAGATCGACGCCAACATCTGCGCGGCGCATCGCTCGGCGACGCAGATCTGCTCCACTGTGCGCCGCCACCACCAGATCCTCAGACAGATCCACGAAGCCACGCAGGTGTGGAAGCCGCTCTTCGAGTCGTTCACGCACCAGCCAGTAGTCCGTCGACCGCCACCGACCCCCGCAGCATCGACGTACGCGAGATCAACACCAGGTTCACGTGCGACTGGCAAGAAGCAGCGTAGCACAGGAGACAACAGCAGCGACGAATCTGACGAGCAGGAGTATCAGGAAGAAGAGAGCGAGCAGTACGAGGAGGAGGAGTCGCTTGTCGTGGGCGAGCAAATGTTCAAGACAACGACTCTGGTAGAGCTCCGTCAGCAGAGCGTGTACGACAGCTTCAATATAAGCATTGCGAGCGACAACCTCCCACAAATGACGCGCACGTCGTACATGCCAACACCGGCATACCGTCAGAATGGAAGCACTCATGACGTATCCTCGTCGATCAACACTGAGGAGAGGAGCAACTGGTCCCCAGCAATGAGCTCCCCGATCCGCACGGGGGTTCTGAAGGTGTGTTCCAATGCGTTGTGAATGATGCTTCGTATTCAACGTGGTCTTGATGCTAACCATATTTCTTTTTTGCTACCACAGTCAAACCAACGGCGCGCTGGTGGCAGAACCATCCCGACCCCAGATTCGGCGATCAGTAGCGTCGCGCCCAGTAGCCCGATCAGTAAGAATCTGATGAAAATGGGGGCGTTTGAGTTCACACCACCGCGAGGTGGTAAATCATCCAAGCGTGGAGAGGAGCAGCAGCAACCAGGCACACCTGGTACACCTGAAATCCCAACGTTCGCGACTACAAGTATGGACGCTCCAGTCGATTTCGATGCCCAGTCTCCCACGCAAAAGGAGGCAGATTCCCTGAGAACCCCTTCAAGTGCTTCACATAAGAAGCGGAAGCGGATGGAAAGCTCAGTGGTGAAATCATCGTACCCGAAAACACACTACCCGGTTAATCCAGTCACCACTAGTCCAGGATTGAGCTCGCCAAGTTGGCGATCTCCAGGCAAAGCGTTCGCAAATCTTCGACGGAAGTTCAGTACTGGTGGTGATTATCTAACTCCAACGAAATTTCGAGAGCTCGAGAGCCGTGCGAGCATTGAAGCCAGCGCGAGTCGCGCGAGACAGAATATAATAGACGACGAAGAACCGGTGACTCCGCCGCTTGATTTAGCGTCGCCACTTCTCCGGACCCAGCTGAAAGCGATGACTCCACACACCCCTCTCTCGAACCGGCTGGTTGGCGCCAACCTCGACATTGGCAGCATGTCCCAAGAATCCAAGCTCCAAGACTACGACGATTCTTTCAATTCTGGGGAGCCAGCGCCTCAGTTTGAGATTGCCCTCTTCCCCGCTGCATTCCAGGTCAGTCACGGCACTTTGCTTCGCTTCACTACAGTATAGTATTGCGCGTACACATACTAACTAATATGTAATGGGTGTTGTATGTATGTACTGCAGCGAGGAGTTGGAGCGGTGCAGATTTCGACCCTCTACAGCAAGTTCCAGGGAATCGATAATGTCAGCTCGCCCGCTTTCGTACGTGATTCATGCGTGCTTGTACTGGCTGTTCTGCTTCGAAAGGACGGATTTCTGATGTTAATGTGTGGCTTCTTATTTGTAGAGCGTGGACCAACTTGCCGAAAAGCTGCCAGACTACGGCAAGGAGAAGATTGAGATCCTGCTGGATACGCTCGTGTCAAGAAGATTGCTGCGACCGTTCGTGGTTGAAGGGACAATGTTTTGGCAGATTCCAGCGTAAAAAATCGAAACGGTGGGATTTTTCGCAGTCTGCGCGTCACAGAAAAATCAGTGAGAGCAGGCAGTTCACACAACGTTCATTGAAGAAGGGGAGAGGTGCTGAACGCCAGCGTAACGCCCGTAGTGGCGGCAAAAAGAAATGATTCACAGTTTCGGCCGACCTGTAGCGAGCTCTCTCAGCCGCCTAGGAAAGCAGACGAGTGAGAACGTGTGACGCTTGGATTTGGCTGTCGTTGCGAAAATATCTCAAATCCGACCGAAGCAGAAAATCTGTGCGGCTGGTATCCTCTCCTCTATGCGTGGTGAGCTCTCGGAGCGTCGCTACTACTGGAGATCACATCACATCCATCGCGTGAATTGCAGTCTTCCAGCCACCGCGTTCGACGACGATCGTCTCCAAGTCCTGCTTTGTGGGTGGCGTATACGTACGAGTTTGGTAGAGGAAGAAAAAAGCAACAACGAATTCCATTATTGTTTATAGTTGACTTTGTTTCTTTTGTGAAGTGACGGGGTTTGGCGTTGCTTTATCATCTAGCATGCTCCTCAATGAGAGGAAGGCACTCAGACCAAGGCAGTAGCGCATACATATGCAGCAAATTTGAGATTCTTTTCAGAGCTACAGGGAGGAGGGGGGGGATAATAAATAAAGGAAACACATGCGCACACACACGGGACTGCGAGCCATGTAGCCGATCGATCGCAAGAGGTCGGGAGCGGAGCTTGTCAAGTCTAATCGGAGCTGGTGGGGAAGTCGAGGAGATCGCTGTCTTCCGACGCAAAATAATTATCTTGGAGGTTGTCCGAGACGAGTTCGAGCGAAGACGAGTGCTCATATAATGGCTCTTCGAAGCGCTCGTCGCTCGATACACTCAGGTGGCTGCTATTGTTCAGCGAGAGACAGTGCTCGTCGTCTTCATCGTCGTCCAGTAGGGGTGACAGTGGCGAGGACACGCTCTTCGGGGACGCCAACAACGACGAGTCGTCCACCGACTTGGTCATCAGCAGGATGCTGTCGACCAACGCCATGTTCTCCTGGCTCACGTCGGTCTCGCTGTCTTCGTCGTCGCTGTTGCTGGTATTCGAGGCGGACTGCGCGGGTGACAGCAACAGCGCCGCGCTGGAGACTGCTGCTGCTGAGTCTTCTTCGTCTGTGTTCTCGTCGTCGCTGCTTAGCGCCGAAGAGCTCTTCTTGCTCGCGTTGGCGCCGCCGAAGAAGAGCGCGTCGTAGAACATGCGGTCCGCCTGCTCCTCCTTCTTGAGCATCAACCGTTGGATCTCGAGCTGGATCTTCTCCTTCTCGTCCGACTCGAGCAGGTTCGCGCAAAACTTCTTGGCGTACCCGGGGAGCAGGTGATCAACGAAGTTCGGGTCCACGGGGTCGTAGAAGTAGCCGTCGCCCACTTTGCGCTTGCGGCTCTCGCGCTTCTCGTCCAGGAACGGCTGGCGCCACTGCCACGGGCACTTCATGATCGCCTGGTGGCTGTTCATCGAGCACGGCGTGTTGGGCGAGTCCATTGTGTGATGCGTGTATGTATGTGTGTGTAGCTGCTGGTGACGGGTGGAGCGCTGGTGCTTGGGGTGACGAGTAGAATGGAGAAGTGGGGGGATGGCGGTGCAGACCTAAGCGAACGAGCGACCAAGTGCGGTGGAGTGTGTGGGAATGGGAGAAGAGAAGCGGGGGGAGTTGGGAGCTGGCGCTTTTGGGGTTTTGTCTGCCTGCGTTTGCCTCTTTGCTCTGCCTGCCTGCCCCTTGGCGATTTGGATTGTGGCTCTTTTTCCAGAAGAGCAAGCGATTGGGGCTTTTGGAACCAGCAGCCGCATTTGGTTCGGTTTGGAATGTGTTCGTTCTGTCTCCTGGCTTTTCTCTTCCCCCACCCGTCTCCTCCTTAAACGAGTAGTATACTACATGAAGCAAGCGTAGTTTACAGAGGTTTCCAAATGATTCTGTGAAACGTACTATGCTCAGTGTCAGCTGTGTCTTATATGTTTTGTCAAAATCAGTACAAATGCCAACTGCTTCGTTGAATTCAATAAATATATCCCGATATGTAGCATCTGATCAGTTGTCGTGTACAAACTTTCACTGTGTGTAGTACACTGGACTGTTCTGAGACTGTTCTGGCGAAAAGGATGGGGGATGGCCCCGAAGAAAAAAAGCATAACTTCGGGGAAGCCTGCTCTAAAAATAACGCGCGCGCAAATTCTGCACCAACCAAATGGCTGGAATCAACCAATGGTGGCTCGCGAGAGTGATGGTGGTAGGGGCTGGGGTGTGGGCGTCCGAAGACCAGTCAACCTCGCTCCCGCACAATTACTATCGGGGAAGTGACCCGAGGTTCAGTTCAACATGGGCTCCTGTGTGTGAGACGATTTATCCAACACCACCAAACGGCCATCACGTCGGACGCGGATGGTGAGCGGGTGGCATGAGAAAATGCATCTGGACGATTCGACTGATTGGATCGCGAAAGCCAGCACGCGTCGTCACCATGTCCATGCCCATGCACTCATTCATTCATTCATCCACGAAGTACGTGGTGAGTGGGTGGAGCGAGCGAGCAAGCGTGGGGCCAAAATGGCTCCCCCTCCTCATTTCATTCATTTCACGGATGGCCCAAATCGGATCTGTTCCTGCCTGTTCTAGAACGTTTATTTGTTCGCTCGCTCCTGAGTTTGTGAAAAATGGAGCCACCTTCACTCTTGTGCGGTCCACGTTGATGATGGGTGGAGGAAATCTCACCAACGCCAACAAAGAATTCTCTGAGATGCCGTTCGGTTTGACCAGCAAAATTGAATGACGAGCAATCCAAATCATACAAACCACCATCACAGAACCACTGGCCCCGATACATCCATCTAACCAACCTCAACTGCACACAAGAGGCCAGTTCATGCGCGAAACGCAAGTCATCACTGTTGACTCTAACCGAATCATGCGCATGAGTCAACAGCTCAGAGAACGTCAAACTGGCTCGTGGTGCGCTCGGTTCTGGAAAAGAGCCGAGCTGTTTGTAGCCTGTAATATATATATGATGCATATGGTATGTCACTGCGATGAAAGGGTCTTCAATCGCCCGCCAACACCCACCACCATCATAAGCAAGAAAGCTCCACGCGGTGTCCAGAGTGTCCTCATTCTCACTTGGGAGTCAGTCAGTCGTGTTGCTGCCGCCACCATCCGATTCGCAATGGAGCTCTTGATCTGTGACACATTTCGTTACCCAGCATTTCTCTGTGACCACGACTAACCTAAACCTTCGCTCACCATCAGTTATTTTGGGGCTGGAGGACAGAAAAGATTCATGCATGTCTACCCAAATGGAAACAAAATCGCTCGGTATGTTATATTCGGTATATGACGCTATGTTAAGTTGGGTTATGTGTCCCTTCAAGTTCCAAAGATCGCACGACCTGGGTCGTCTGACAAGACAAACTCACATGACGCCCTTTCGAGTCCCGCGTGGCAAGAATCAGATCGAACGTCCGCTTAAGTGCGTAGCAGCAGCATAGCGCTCGCCCGCTCAGCCAGTGCCTGACTGACTCACTGGGCCCGTTGAGCCGCGCATTGTGATGGACTGGGAGGCGAACCTCGCGGCGATCATCAAGTGCACGGATGTGAACCTGGAGCAGCAGTTCCGGCAGTTTGCCGACATGACGGGCGACCTTGCCACCTACAGCTCCTACGACTATGGGCGGGACTCGGCTGCTGCTGCTGCAGGTGGTGGGAGTGGTGGCGCCTTTGGTGGCGGGCTCCCATTCCAGCAGCAGCAAGACTCTGCGTTTGACGACAGGAGTAACATTGGCGCTGCGTATTTTCGGGAGAGCATGGCTTCGAACCTGAGGCACAGAGGCGATTACAGTGGTAATGGCGGCGGTGAAGGGTTTGCTTCATCAAGGCCAGTTGGTATGCCAACCTCGTTCTCGGGCGAGTTTCGCAGGCGACAGGAGCGTAAACGGAGCGAAGAAGCGTCGCATCTGCGCACCGTTCGAGAGAAAAGTGGTGAGCGATACGACAACGATAACGATGATGATCAGGAGAATAACGCTGAGTTTGACGAAGAGTTTGGTCGCAGTGTTAACAACAGCGATACTAATAATGCACACCACCAGTATCCGAGGCGAGCTCCTCGATCCAGAGGCATGCCCTACCAAATGTACAACTCGCCGACGTACGACATAGCCCAAATGATGGAGCAGGTCCGCTTGAGCCTGAAACTCGAGGTCGACGCGCGCGCCGCGATCGCCGAGCGGCAATTGAGTGCGCTGCTCAACTTGTGCAAGGCGTCCACCGAGGAAATGGACCGCCTGCGGGTTGAAGTGTGCGCAAACGATCGGCAAATCCATACGCTGGAGCAAGTGCAGTCGAAATTGCGCCAGGAGCTCACGACCCAGAAGGACATCAGCTTCCATCTCCAGTCCATGTGCGGGAAGGACGAGTCGTGGCGCATGCAGGCAGAGAACCAGCTGCTCGAATTGCGGCAGCTAGTGGCGGCGATCCGAGAGCAGGGTAACTCGCTGCACGCGACCTCCCAGGAGAAGCTGTCAAGGGCTGAGCTTCTTGTGCAGTTCAATGCCTCGATTGAACCGATTAAAGCTCAATTCCAGGCGAATTTGCAGCACCAAGCGCAACAAATCGCAGAAGTCACGCGGACGACGAGCTCGTCGAGTCTGTTGCTCGATGCGCTCAGCCAGAAAGTGAATCGCGGTCTCATGGACGAGATCGCGGATCTTCGCAATGAAGTGTACGCGCTCAAAAGCCACATGTCCAAGATGAACACGATGCTTGATGGGAATCACAGCAAGCAGCAGCAAGAGCAAGTACCGACAGCTTCATCAGCTCTGTCTGTGAAAGATCCTGCTGAAGAAGCGGAGAAAGAGCGGCAAAAGGTAAAGCGGCGGTTGGAGCTGATAGAAGATATCAAGACCCAAGTTCTCATCACATTGCAGGATCACTTTGATACGAAGATCAAAGATCTGGAGAGCAATCTGGAGCTTCGACTGCGCAAATTGGCTGCAAATCAGGACGAAAAGATGGCTCAACAGCAAAAGAACACTCGTTCTGCATGCGAAGAGCATGTGAAATCGCTAGTTGTACTAGTCGAGACTCAAGTCAAGTCACTGCAGCAACAAGTTCAGAACGATCTCAATGGTACAGTGCGAGACTTTAGCGAGCGACTCGAACAACTCAAGCAGCAGCTGATAGCTTCCGCCACTTCGCTGGTCGACGCGAAAGCCGCCGCGTGCCAGAATCGGCAGATCGACTTGCTGAAAATGGTCGAGTACGAGCAGAAAGAGCGCAGATCCGCGCTGGAGGTGCTGCAGGAATCCTGTCGCAAGTCCCGTCACTCGCTCGAAGACCAGGTGCACGCAGTGGCCCACGAGACGCGAGCGAAAGCGGCGCAAGTTGCAGAGAATGTCGAGTTGAAAGTCCGTGATTGTGAGAAATTGACCTCGAATGCGACTCAAGCACTCGAAAAAGAACTACAGGCGCGAATCGAGAACCTGGTGTCTACGATCAAGGCTCAGTCGGATGGTGTTAGCGAGAAGTTGGATGCAAAGCTCCGAGTGTTAGAGGAATCTTTGGCGAAACGCAACCAAACGGTGGCTTATTTATCAGCAGCAGCGAAAGAATGTGTTGTCAATCAAGCCAAGGAGAGTGAGAAATCAGCTTCGAGCGCCACCACTGATAGCAGCAGTGCCAAAGCGACAGTCGAGAGAGAGACGAGCGCGTACCTGGCGACGATGGAAGCGATGCTGCAGAAAATGCAGCTGCAACTCCAACTGCAGACTCAGGTGCAACTCCAGGCTCAAGGTGCTCAAGTGGCTCAGATGCACCCTCCTCCGTACTGGGTCTCCTCTCCGCACTATGTCCAGCACTCCTCTCAGCCTCCTCTTCCTCCTCAGTCAGCGGCTTACCCACAACATCAGCAACCAGCACCACTGCTAGCGCCGCTTCTGGCTCAGCCTCCGACCACGTACTTCAGCGGCTCTTCGGCAGTTGCACCTTCGCCAAACCCAGCCTTAGTGCCAGAATCCAAGCCAGAACCTCAACGAGAAAGCACAAGTGCGAGTGCACCAGAAGCCAAAACTTCAAGTGTTAATGTAATTGAAAGAAAAAGGTCTAGGACAGATCTGCAGCCCGAAATCTGTTCGCCGAATGTCACCACTCCTCCGCCGACTCCGCCTATTGCACCCGAGCCAGTCAAACCAGCAGCTATTGAGAGTCAAGCGCCTAAGACGAACTCTGTCCCTGCTGCAAACCCCTCTCCTCCTCCTGCGCCGATGGCTGATCCGGTCGAAAAGATCCAGCAGACGATCGCTGCGACGGCGAAAGGCGCACTCGCAGAGGCTGAAATGGCGAAGCTGCGCGTGGAGAACCGACGCAAGCAGGAAAATGAACTGCGGCAGCAACAGCAACAGCAGCAAATTGGCCAGCAAGCACGGTCTCAACCTTTAGTTGAACCATCGACTGTGAGCCAATCTGCCGCCGGTGCCACTGCTACTGGCACTAACCAGAAAGTAGTGGAGCAACGTCATGCTGCTGCATCGTCACATCCGCAGTTGTCTCGCGCGGCATCAATGTCTGCGCTATTGCCTACAAATAGTAATCTTCCGATAAGTACTAGCGGCACAAGACCAAGCGAAACTGCTGCTCGAGATGACAATGATGACGATGATCAGCACACGAACCCTCCAATTCCAAGACCGCGAAGCAATTCGATTAGCACGAGTGTCACCGCCACTGGCATCCACGCAGCGCCGCTTTCTCGCTCTCCACCAGTACCTATTCCTGAACCATCTGCACAAGCTCAGCAAAAAGTGACCACCGCCCAGCCAGTCAATAATGTGCAACCATCAGTAAATGCTACGATGACTGTGAATGGAGGTAAACCACCGCCACCACCGTCAACTCTCCCTACCCAGAGTCCTCTGGTTCAGCGACCAGCAGTGTCGAGTACGAACGAAACGAAAGCAGGCCCACCAACTGCAGCTCTCAACTCCCCACGGAGTTTCCCACCTCCACCTGCTGCTATCCCTCCTCCGACTGGAGCTGCTCCAAGCCCTGCGTTTGTTAGCTCCAATCCGCCAGCCACGCTTCTTCGAGCTGCAACGGAAGCCAATAACAAGCCTCCAGCGCCGTCGATTACTGTGTCATTAGCAACGACTTCTCTGTCACAAGCAGTAAATCCCAGACCAAGCACACCAGTCACGAAACCTCTACCACCTTCACTACCATTGTCAGTATCAGCACTAAGACCAGCAACAGCACCAGTGCCGAATCAACCGCAAGTGCTGTCATCACCACCACCTCCTCACATCCAGAGCTCGACTTCATCATCACCATCATTATCGACTGTTTCCCATATTCTCTGTGCTATGTGTTGCCTCCCTGTTCGTACAGACCAGCGAGAGGAGCACGAGCGATCGCAGTGCCTCAGGCGCACACAGGAGTGTAAACACTGTCGAGCCAAAGTGCTCTGGAGCGAAGTGGACATCCATGAGCGTGATGGTTGTAGCTCTTTACCACCGAGAAATCCGTCCACCTCAGATGGACAGCAAGGTGGACAGAATTCGAATGTTGACGACAGTGAGACACCCGCGAGTACAGCAACAGCGTCAGCGAGTGGTAGTAACAGCGCGGGTAGCAGTACGAAAAAATGCCGCCACTGCAATGCGGACGTCGTGAGCCAGGACCTGTTCGACCACGAGCTGCGCTGCGACAAGATGCTCAAGCAGTGCCCGCACTGCCTTCGGCGCCAAAAGGTGAGGTATTCACAAAAGCTGCATTTCTCTGAATGCTTCAGTATTGAAACTAATTCTAATGGCTCCTGTTTCTTGATGACCTTTGCAGATGTCGGAGCTCCAGGACCACATCGAAAACTGCGACTGCCGCTTGGTGCCGTGCCCAAATAACTGTGGCGGCAAGTTCTTGCAGAGAGGCATCTCTAAGCACATGGCAACGCGCTGCCCGAACAAAGGCCCTACAACTGGTGCTAGCAGCAGTGACAGCAGTGGGCTCAGCGGTGTGTCGCCTACTGCTTCAGCACCCTCGCAGGCACCAGCACCAGCAACACCAGTTGCTCCTGTCATAAGTCCCCCGCCATCGGTTCCCTCACAATCACAAGCGAACACCGCCCCAAAGCCCGTAGTCACAGTACCTTCAGCTCCTTCCTTATCGTCACCAGCGAATTTATCTGTGGCAGCACCACCAGCATCTAAACCTCCTACACCAACAACTTCCTCTACGACCACTGCGGAGTGCAAATTTTGTGACGAAGAGTTCCCGGCGAACGAGATCGACGAGCACGAGGACAAGTTGGTGGACATGCGTTTATGGCTCTCATTTTTCCTGAGTGAAAATGGCCGACTCACCTCATTATGAATTTCTGTTGCCCATGTCTAGGTGCGACTGGAAGCCCAAGCGCTGCCAGCACTGCAACATGGTGATCATCTCGCGCGATCTGTCGCGCCATGAGTCTTCCTGCAAAACGAGCGCCAAGAGCTGTCCGCATTGCAATGAAAGCGTGAGTATTTAATCAAGAGCACCAAGTATCACTTTGGGCTTCTTTAGACTAGTAGAAGCTCACACACACTGCATTGCCTTTGCGCTTTGGAAATATCGTCTACATAGATGCCCCAGTCCGCACTCGCGACCCACACTGCACGCTGCGCCAAGCGGCCGATCAAGTGCATCCGCTGCTGCCAGCAGTTTCCAGCGGATTCGATCGTCGCGCACTCGACCAACTGCAAATTTGTACCAACGCCTGCATCAACTATCAACTTCACTACTGGCAGTACGCCTGCTACTACCAGTGCCACGCAGCCGCCTGGAGAAGTACCACGAATAGTGACTCTAGCTACAGGAGCTGTTGGTGCAGCTAGCAAAATCCCACCACCGCCTCCACATCCGCCAACGACTCAGCCCCCAGTAGCATCATTACCAAGTACAGCAACAGCTCCAAAGCTAGTAGCACCAGCGGCTATTCCTTCGGGCTTGGCTCAAGCGAAGCCTGCTGGTTGGTACTCCATGAGATCTCGTTTGTCGATAGCTGCATGACTGGAGTATCTTTGGCCTCTTTGACTGACTCTCATATCTCTTCTGGCATTTGAATGAACAATGTGGTAATCAGACCCTGCTGAAGAGAGCCTGAGCGAACGCATGGCGAGACGCAACTTGGCGCTTTCGCAGCTGACAAAGCCCACCGGTGCTCCCTCTTCTACTGCTTCCACTGCTGCTAGTGGTGCTGCAAGTGTCTCAGCCCTCACTGCTCCAGTCTCGGCAAAGTACGTCGTGTGTGATCTCAGCTCTCTCTATCTCACATCTGCCGCTTATAAATACAACTGAGTGTGCTGGTGTCTATCTATTTGTTTGCATATAACCTTGTTAGTGCGATGAGGAGCAATGCACCACGGAGAAGCATCGGAAATGGACCCGAGCAGGACGACGACCACGACATTGATGACGATGAGGAAGAAGATGATGGCGAAGAAGAAGATGATGATGACGACGACGATGATGATCAGCTGACGCTTGCGCAAGGTAGGTTCTCTGTATAGGAGCATCGTGGACATTGTCGTTACGTTCAAGAAGACTAAGGGTTCTGCTGGTGTGTCTGTGCTGGCTGTATGGTTCATTCACATTCATTCACACACACACGCAGTCGTCGCTGAGTGGAATGTTGAGAACGTCTGCCTCTGGCTCCACGAAGACGTCGGCGTCCCGGAAGTCGTGGTAAAGTACCTCTCTGTCTCTGTCTGTTCTACAGTAGCTAGTTGTCTTTGTGTCATATTGTTCATATTGGCTCAATTGTTTACTTTGGAATTTGGTTTCGGTAGCCTCGCTTCCAGCAGCGCCGGTGCACGGGCGAGACGTTGCTGGACCTCACGGAGAGCGACCTCGTCAACGACTTTGGCGTCAAGAATCGCATCCACCGCGAACGCATCCTGAGCGCGATCGACGCCATCAAGACCAGCGACGATTTCTCCGACGAGGACGAGGGCGAAGAGGACGACAATGAGGAAGAGGATGAAGAGGAAGAGGAGGACGATAGCGAAGAAGGCGAAGGAGCGGGCACTTCCGCAACCCAGCGAGCATCAAGAGCAACAATGGGCGAAGGTACGAGCCGAAGTGCATGCTGACACTGAATGGGAGGATGGCTGGTCCTAATGACGCGTTGGAAACTTATTTTTGCAGTGCCGTTCATGCATCCGCGCGACTTGTTACGTCGAAACACTCTTCCGTCACCGCAGCGTGGCGACGCCGCAGAACCTTCGCTGCCGTCATCGAGCGCCATGGTACAGTCCAACATTTCAGATCTGATTGCTCAAATGCCACCGTGTCTAATTTTCATTGCGACTGATTGCTTTGATTCCTGCTTTCTGTAGCTTCGACGGATCAACACCGCGCTCTCCGCCAACTTCCCCAATAGGTAGATGACCTCGTTTTCCCATACAAATCCCATCCTTGACGCTCCTGTGGTTCCCGGAAACATTCTTACTCGAGTACTCTTTGTTGCCATCATGTACGTCCTTTGCAGCCCAAAAAGTGACCACAGCAACCCAGAAAACTAGAAAATCGACTCTGTTAACACTGAAAACATGCAAAGCAAGACCACACATACCACAAGTTAGCGTACGATCTCTTTGTTACTTCTACTCTCTGTTGATAAACTCCGCGAGCGGCACGACGGACGGTCGCCCGTGTGCGCACTGGAACGGCAGCTTGCACTTGCGTAGATCGTCCACCAGCTCACGGCATTGCGAGACGCTCAGGTAGTCGCCAAACATGATCGCACTTCGACACGCGCGCGAGTGCAGGAGCCGCGTGATCACGGGCGGGCGCATCACGCTCCAGGACCAAAAGCCCTCGTTCTGCGACAGAACCTGGATGAATTCGCGAAAGTCGTCGGCATTTGCGCTCCGCGTGTCCACTTTCGGTGTCGCTCGCAGCTCCACGTAGTACTTGCCATCTTCTTCGTCAGCGCCTCTGTACTCCATGGACGTGTACAAATTGCGTGTGAAGCGGCTGGACCTTGTTTCGCTCTCTAGGGACTCAAAGTCAAAGCCCCAGACGCGGACAATGTCTTCGTTTGCTGCGAGCGTCTGCACCTCTTTGGCGTTGAGCAGGATGAGTTGGGGCTGGGCAAACTCGCTGGAGTTGATGTTGAGCTCGTCTCCGTGAGGACCAAAGAGCTCCATTTCCAGCTGCTCCAGCTTCACGCGCTCGTCTGCAGCGTGCTGATCAATGCAGAGCAGCAGACTCTCGAAGGAGCTGTGGTCGGTGACGCGCACGAGGATGAACTTGCGGTCAACTTGCCGAATGACTTCGAGCGTGTCGAGAAGCGATTTCGAGATCTTGAAGTTTCGAAGCTGCTTCAGTTCGCCGACATTGTCGACTCGCAGCGTGCACTTGGACGTTCGCGGGAGCATCAGGCTGAATGTTCGCGGCTTTCGCGGTCGCCTTGCTTCAGAGGGAGCTGCTGGTGACGCCCCAGCTTCACTTGCAGGGAAATACTTGGAGCAGTGCTGCCTCGGTCGCTTCCTCGCATGACACTCCAAAGTTGCAGACTGAGGAGTTGCATCGGTGTGTGAACGCAGTGGAGACGACTCGAGTACGCCGTCGAACTCAGTCTTCAATGATCGACTAGTGATCCAGTGCTGGGCTTCAAGACCGTGTTTGTTGATTTCTTGACTCTACGAGAGAAAAGGATGTGTGTGAGCAGCTTGTCGCTACAGGCAATCACCAAAAATCTGATCCGGCAGCGTACCTCTAAAGCTCGAGTGTTCGTGTCGCCAGCGAGCTTTGGCACTTTGCTATCAGTGAAGAAGACGTTTGCGAGCTCCCCTTCGTCCACGTCTGGCGCTTTAAGCTGCAGAAATCCTTCATTGGAATAGCGAGCCTCCTGGTACATACCAGACGAACCATCGTCGATATCGATGGCATTTTGCAGCTCCTGGGGATGTAAAGCTGATAGTGAAGAGATCTCGCAGCCGGACTCTGCTTCCTCAAGTTTGTCGTCAAATTCCCGAGATTCATCGTCCAAATACTCGTGTGCACTATCCCTGATTGCCGTAATAATTGGCAGTAGTTAGTCAAGTTTGCTTGGCCATCAAGAGAGAATATGACAATGCAATTATACCTCAACATGTTCATACGACCGCAGGATGCGCACGAAGGGCATAAGTCAGGACCATCACCGATTAAAAAGTGCGGATCAGCAGTCTACAGCAAGATACTCGTTTCAGTGAGAAACGGCGATTGGTGCAATCTCAGTAGGAAAGATATTATAATGTTGTGCGCGACTCACCTCGCGATCTATGAATATTGCTTGTGAGGGCTCGCCCCAATTGGTCTTCGCGTCTTGAACGTGGAAAGTCGTTTCTGGCTCATTTGCTTGTTGCGGCGGGGTACTGAAGTGTTCATCTCCTTCCTCTTCCTCGTACTCAGAATGCCAAAAGCACTCGTCTGGACACTCTTGGTGGAAACCATTTCCATCTTCATCGTCTTGATACTGCATCTCGTGTAGTACGAAATCGTCGTTATACGTTCTCGATTCAGCATGCTTAGCATGACGAAATGGCAGAGAAGGTGCTGACAAATGGCCAACTCGAAAGCCTGCTTCTGATTCTTCGTCACAAAACGGCACAGACTCTTCGAAGTCGTCATCTGGAAGCTGGAAAATCTCGCTCTCTCTCCAGAGTTCTTCGTCGAGGTCCTCATCCGCGTCCAGAGGCTGGAATTTTGCGTGAGTATTGCCCCGAAAACGCGCTGGTAGACAAGTTTTTCAGCGTAGTACCTTGTCTGTCGTGCGCTCAATTGGCGAGTCTTGTGCGCGCGTGCCAACAATGGTGTTGGCAGAGTCCACGCTTTCTTTCAAGGTCTACACTCGTGAGTGGTCAGGATTTGCTTAATCAAAGTCACCAGGTCGCACCAACGAAAAAATAGATTCGCCCACTCACCCGCAAGAGGTTAGACAGCAGTCGGTCGAGACTCGGAGGCGACTTGAGCTCGACGCATTTGCCATTTTCAGCCCATAGAAGTGCGAATTCGGCAGACGGACATTCGACTTTGAGCACGAAAATCGGGATTCCTGTTTGAAAGTTCAGTTATTAGTTTGGTTTTCATTTGTGCCTATCGACATTATGGAAAGAGGGCTGAGCCAGTCACACGTACCGATGTTGAGCTCCAAGGCGAGTTGTGTGATGCGCTTCGCGCACTCGTGGCAAAAACTCTCGATCCACTGGTTCTGGAAGAACACATACTGGTAGTACGCTCTCGCCTGCTTGAGTCCGGCGGGCGACACTTCCCAGGAATCCTGGATGAGCGCAAAGTAGCCTCGTACAGCGAACTGTGAGTCTGCTGGAGAGAAATCCACGTACTGGAATGGAGTGGAATAGACATCCGCCGTTAGAAAGCATCCCATGAGCAATCCAAGCCTACCAGCCTCACTTACTTCGAGTTCATTGCCGATGGCGTTACCAAACATCTTCACGAAGCGCTCTCTGCACGAATCAACACCGCTGATGCGCAAAGACTGACGGGGGTTGTCTTTTCGATGGACAAATTGTCATAAGCAAAGTAAGTTGCGGGCCGACGACCCGTACTCACACAAGCGTACTTACTTTCGAAGACGAGCTCGAGCGAGAGCGTGGGCCAGATCATGGACAGGTTGACGCAGAAAGTCTGAATCTCCCTGACAAGCTTTGTGCAGTGCCTCGGATTATCTCGCAGGTCCTTTGCGCGCACGGGGAGGCAGTTGAAGAGCCTGTGGACAATCAACGTCGTGCCGTGGCCTTTTCGAAACACCTTGGACCGTGCGTTGAAGACTACAGCACCTTCCTGGGAAAATCACACAAGGTTATCATCACAATGCTGTTAGGCTGAGTGGACTTGGGATTTCATTGGCAGTAATAAGGGCTCGAGCACACCTGAATCAATTTGCGATGCGCAGTCCACTGATCTTGGACTCGGCTCTCGATTTCGACGGTTGCCAAAGTTGCCAATGCGTGCAAGAACTCGCCACGCTTGCCATAGTGTGCTGGTCTCTTGTGCTCATCACTGTCGCCGCTGTGTGACGGAGTGAGTCGAGAGGTTGCTGTTCGCATACATCCAGCGATTACTGCACTGTTGATATAGAGAGTTTGCAAATCGCGACGAGAACAAATGGTAGCGAAACGTACCCACACACTCTCCAGTGTACTTGAACAAGCCCTCGGATGGCATTCCATCACCTACACATACACACGGAATCAGTTGGATGAAACCTTACTGTCCAGTTAGACAACTACAGAAAGTACGCAGCAGAAGTGTATGAAGGTCTATCTTACCATCGTCTGTCACTGAAAACGAGCCGCTTGGGACATCCACCAAGACTTTGATCGACTTCGCGCGCGCGTCGACCGCATTGTAGATCGCTAGCGGTGACGACACGAAGCATTTGGCATAATATAGATAAGCAGCCAATACGACACAGCATCTTGCCTTGTGTTGAAGCCAGCAAATCGCACCTTCTTGCACTGCGACTGCGAGGTTCGGGACCACCTGTGCCGCTCGTACGACGTCCCTGTTGCGCTGCTCGAGCGCGTGGATCTCGCGCATCGCCGCGTCCTTCTCTCTCTCTCTCTCTCTCTCTCTTTGTCAAGTGACTCTCTTGCGTCGTGATGCGTGCGTCGTGTGTGCTGCAGTAAATGGTGAGTGTTGCGCTTCGACACTCTGCGCTCTGTGTGGAGTTTGCAGCGGAGGGAGGAATGAATGGCAGACTGTGGTGGAAGAGACATGGGTACATTTGAGAAAGTGCGCACACACACTCTCGTCGAGAGTGTGTGTTAACAGTTGAAGGAATATTGTATAGATTCATACAAACACCAAGATAAATGTAAAATATGATCTTATAAAACATGAGAGACAAATTAACCTTCACTCCTTTGTATTAAATATGGGATTCCAGGTGTGAGCATACTAAGAAACCAAGTGACGAGTCTTCCCGTATTTAACAGATGGCACACGTATTTGACTGGGCATTGAACATGACTTGAGTTCAGTATGGTCGTGCCTGTATTGTGGTGGCCAACAAAGTAGTCAACTCTCAAAGATGTCAGGTGGTGGGTTTGCATTTCTCAAAGCAATGGAAGGATGGATGGATGGCAAGGCCTGTGATTGCTACCTTCACTAGCTAGTTGTCTCTCACGTCAGCGTCGCAGGCTGCCGCGCCGAGCAGCTCAAAGCAGTTGACCGCAGGGAAATAGTGGACCTCGTCGCGTAAAGTGTCAACAAAGCGTAGCTCCCCTGGGGCAAGCGCTCGCAGTGCTCGCTCGTCGCTTCGCGGCCGCTTCCAGGACGTCTTCTTGAAAATACTTGCGGGCGTGCACGCGCCACCACGCACAAGGCGCGCGTGTACGATCTCGTCCGCAATGAGCTCGTCGATGAGCACGCGCAGGTTCTGCAGACTCAGCAGCTTCCGCATCTTGCGGTGCAGCGCGTGGTCCTGGATGCCCGGATTGCACATGATGATGTTCACCACTTTGCGCTTGAGCACGATCTCCACTTTCGTGTTGGGCGAGCCGTCCAAGAGGAACCACGGACGCGCGACGATCGTCTGCTGCTTGTCAAACTGGAAAAACACTTTCTCAGAATTGTCTGGCGGCTCAGTGTTGCTGCTGTTGTTGTTGCCGCTGTTGCTCGAGATGCGGTATGGGTGCAGCGTCCAGATGTCGCTGTGCTCCTTCAGCACGAATCGGACGTGTGTGAAGCCGTTGACTTCCAGCACGCGACCCTGACTGAGCAGCACATCCAGGGAACATCGAACAGAGGAATTCACTGGCATAGTCCCGATCGTGGTCTTGTTCGTGGTATCGTTGCTGGTCGTTGAGCCAGGACTACTGCTGGTCACCGAAGATGCACTTGCTTGGACCTTTTCGCACAGCTCTTGGAACGAGAGTCCACTCGACGACGCAACGTGCAATGCGCCAAGCACCAGGGACGAAACGAGCTCCTCCTTCTCACAGCCCACTCCCAAGCCAAACCCGGACTCTTCTTCGTCTAGTGCTGGACACGTTGAGAACGCTTCGAGGCTCTTCTTCACCGTCTCCATCACCATCTCGTGCTTCGCCTCGTCCTGCACATTGACGTACACTCGCGACTTTACCGTCCAGTACTCTTTCAGGAAATCATCGGGGACTGCGCCGCCAGTGTACGTCGCGAGATGACCAGCATAGCCCTTCACCGCCATCGTGCGCTTTGCCTCCTCCGAGTTAGCGGCGGCACGACGGTCACCACTGGGCTCCACGTACTCTGGGACCAACTCGGACACGGACAGGATCATGGACGAGAGCTCGACTGCGATCTGGCCCGTGCCAGTGTTCGGCTCCAGTTCGTGCTCAAAGTAGTAGTCACTCTCGCCTGCTTCTTGATCACCATCCTCACGCTCCTCATCATCTCTAACGTCCCTACCGTCACGATTGAGCATGGCAGCTTCCTTGACGTTCTCCTGGATGAACGCGGCGTACTCGGCAGCTTCACAGAAAACCTCCATCGAGTAGTACGGGATATTTAGGCTCTTCTTCTCGTGGACGCGCGAGTGGATGGTGAACCCGCGCTGTTTCTGGTCACCCTCGGTCGGTTTGCGGGTGCGCGTGATCACACCTGCGAGCCACAGATACCGCCACACGAGCTTCACTTCACCTTCAGTCCATTGACTGATGAGCATGTCCGCGAGCACTGGGTAGTAGCTCGCTCGGTCGTGGAACAGGATCTGCAACGCGCGGTTCAAAAGCGCAGCTAGCCGAGGG
This sequence comes from Globisporangium cylindrosporum, assembly GCA_038050675.1. Taxonomy (NCBI): domain Eukaryota; phylum Oomycota; class Peronosporomycetes; order Pythiales; family Pythiaceae; genus Globisporangium; species Globisporangium cylindrosporum. The sequence continues at coordinate 15,047 of JALBZD010000006.1, read as the reverse complement.
TGCTTGGCAACGGCGAGCTCTTCGTGGAACCGCCCACCAGGGTTCTTCATCTGCGTGATCATCAACTTGGTGTTCTCCACACGTGCGCGCACAGCGGGGGCGGTCATCAGCTCTTTCACGCGCAAGAAGCAGTCGAAGAACCGTTTCCCCAGCGCCTTTCCCAAGTTCTTCCAGGAAATGCGCGTGCGCTCCAGCGACGTGTTGCGGAATGCCAGACGCTCGTCGGCCTTCTGCAAAGCCAATGGGATCTCGATGAACCACTTGCACGAGAGTTCATCCATGTACGCATCCATGAGCTTCATGTCCTCCTCCAGTGTCCACTTGGACGCGCGCACGCTCTGCTTGTTGCTCACGAGACGTCGGAACTTGCTCACGCCAGCCTCCGTGTCGCCTGTCGACGGCACCATGTGCGATCCGATCCTTTTGCTCGCATTCGCCGCCGCAGTTTTCTGCTTCTTCTTGGCGTTGGCATTGGTATTGGTGCCACTGGCACTGTTGTTTACTGATTTTACGACATTGTTCTGGAACCGTTTCCGCTTCAGAATCTTCATGGGCTCGGCTGCTGCTGCCGCCGCTTTTGACTTGGCGGTGCTGTACTTGCTGTCGGAAGTCATCCACACCCTCATACTGAGGATATTGTAGTCTTTCAGCGGAGCCGAGTGGATCAGCTCGCTGTCCAAGTTCACGCTCACGCTGTCGCCGTCCGCGGCACCACTTCCGATGCGCGCGCCTTCTAGACTGAGGAACCGCAGCGCCTTCCAGTACTCCTTGGCATCTTCCGTGTCCTTGAGCTCAAACTCCAGCGGCACTTTCCCAACGAAATGGTCGCTTCGACTTGTATTCGAGAACCCCGCTGCGTACACGTACGACTGCTTTGTCGGTAGCTGCTTGAGGATCTTATCGCCGCGCTTCACTGTTATTCGCACGCGTTCCTTGATCTTGAGCAGCCCGCCTGACAGCGTCGCATTTGCGACTTGCGACACCATCGCTTCAAAGTCGTCGGATCGGAACATGTTGAGTAGACCGCTTGAGGAATCGTTCTCGACTTGCACCAGTCCCAATTCAATCAGGATGCGCATGATACGAGAGAACCGCTCGGCCTCACAGCCACGAATCTTGCGCTGAATCTCGCTCGAGAGGATTTCCCACGAGTCGCCGCGCGCAATCGCCATGCGCACTTTGTTCTCCTCGCTTTCCGTGAGCAGCTCGTTCACACCCGCGAAGTGGAGGTACTCCTTCACGTTCAAAAGCTCCAGGAACTCGTGCAGCGCAAATACTACGACGCCAGGATGCGCGCTGTGCACAGGGCGTTTACCACCATTCTTCGATGGCTGTTCCTCCTCAACTGAAGGGACAACCGCTTCGTCCTGTTGGTCAATGGCGAGGGCAGTATTCTCAGCGAGTCCCATGGAGGACCTCCTGGTTTTGTGACGCAACAGATGGATCTTCTCCCACAAAAGAAGATGCAGTGCGCGACACCGACAGAGCATGCCAAAGATCATGCCCAATCTGCGGCTCTGCTTGTTGTGCTTCACCATGTTCGCGCGCGTCGCCTTGTACGAAGCCGCAGCGTACTTGATCACTTCTTTCTCTTCATTTTGCACCAGCACCGCAGCCATTTTGCGACCTCGTGAGCGACTCGATATAACCACTGTGTCAAGCTTCTCGGGCTGCCCGATGTCGCTCAGGAACCGCTGCTGCTGCTCCTCCATGTATGCGTCCACGAACGCCAGGATCGCCTCTCGGTTTCGCTGGTACCCGGGTAGACACACGCATTTGACGACTCGGTCGCTTTTTTGAAGCACGCGCTTCGGAGGCAGCGTGATGTCTACGGACACAACCAGCTTCCCAGCCTCCAGCTCGTCCAAGATGCGCCGCACAGACCGAATGTCAATGATGCCGAGGTCGCTGCCTCCAAGCTCAGGGTCGCGCTCCATCGCCATCAGTCCTGTACGAAGCTGGTGCACGGGGACAATTTTGTCCTTCCGGATCCGCTCGAGCATGTGGTTGCGTCGTCGCTCAACGGTGGACGTTACCAGCACACCACGCGTGGCTGCTCTCAAAGTCGACGGCTGCAGTTTGCCAGTCACAGTCTTGTCTTCATCTGCATCTTCAATCTGCTTAGTGTGCTTGGCTCCTTCTGCAGTCTTCTCTTCTCCCTGGATGGTTGCATGTTTGGCTCCGTTGTGCCCTGGGATGAACATGCGATACATTGTGTTCTTGCCGACCACCACCTGCTCGACAATCAAATTGTACTTGGTGATCAGTCCTTGCGCGAGCTTGTAGGGAAGCTTGAATGTCGGCACGCCAAGCATATCGCGGATCTCTGGAATCGTCGCGCCAGCATCTCTTCGACTCTTGATAGAGAAATACACCTGCTCCATGATCCCACGCTCAATGACCGGTCCAGTCGTCGGGACCGCGGGTGGATCAATCGGCTCAAAGCGTTCCGCAGAGTTGTCCTTGCCGCCTCGCGTGAGTGCGTGGCGCAAGCGGATGCACCAGAGCTTGCGTCCTCGGTACTCGGTCGAGCCTGTGTTGCAGCGCGCCATGAACAGCTCCAACGGGAACTCACGGTGCACGTGCATCTGGTGAAAGAAGTACTTGCGCAGCTTCTCCTGGTGTCGTTTGTCATACCCGAGCTCTCGGCCAATGTCTGCAAACACGCACGCGCGCTCCCCACGCGCGATGAGCATCTCGGCCATGACGTACGGAAGAAAATCCTTGGGGAAGGTCGCGCGCTCCATCGTCGCGTTGGCGGACACCATTGACGGGTGGAACTTGCTCGCGAAACGCGTCAAGTGCAGGATGTTGAACCGCCGCTGGTCCGACGTGACCATGTTCTTTTCAATGTAGTTGTTCGCGATGAGCATGTTCAGCAGGTAATGCAGCTTCCGCGAGTCGCCAAACACGTTCGAGTTCGACAGCACGGCGGCGTTCTCGCCCTGTTCGCGTGCGCGACCAATCATCTCGAGCAGGTCAAACTGCGGCGACAGCGTATCTATCGACGTCGCGTCCGTCACGCCCAAGTACTTGAGCCGCAGCTCTTTGCACGCGACAACGCCCAAAACGCTCTTGTTCACGGAGTTTTCCGCCACCGCGTCTTCGTAACTCATAGTGGACGAGTCCATCACTTCGTCACCCAGCACGTACCCGCGCGGACTCCGGTAGATCCACTCGATACTCTCTGGATTCTGCACTGCCTCGCTGCTTCTGGGTCTGATGGTTTTCAGTTGCGCTGTCGTGCTGTTGTCGCTGCTGCCACTCTTATCTGCACCAGTAACACTTAATATTTGCTCTCGTACGTCATCTCCATCACTCGGTCTGATTGTGTCTTCCACAATATTCACGACCTCTACCATCTCCACGTCATCCTCATCGCCATCGTCGTCTTCTTCACTCTTCTCCTCCTCGTCATCACTGCCGCTGCTGCTTTCATTATCGCCTGTTTCTCCTTGCTGCTCCATACTACTCCGTCGTTCCTTCTTGATCACCGGCCGCTTGTTTGCCTTTTCCTCAGCTGTCAGTAATCGCCGCTGCTTCTTGAGCGCTTTCCGCCGTGCCGACGGCACCACCGGCTGCAGTTTTTGCTTGTACTTCTTCACTGGAGCCTTCTCGTTTTCTGCGTCTCCACTGTGTACCTCTTCGAATGCTACTGTCTGTTCCTTCTCGTATTCATTTGCTGATGCGGACGGCGACGCCATCAGTGTGGTCGACCACTTTCGTTTCCGTCGTGGCGGCGAGGACATGGGCGAGCTCAGTTCTTCTTCCTGCGATTCGGATGCTGGTGATGCGGACTGCTGCTGACTCTGGTCCCATGTCGTCTCTGCTGCCTGTGTGCCTGTTCCTTCCATGCCTTTGCTGTCGCTGCTACCTCTATTGTTGTGTGTGCTTCCAGATCGCTGCTCTTGTACTCGTTGCTGCTGCTGTAATCGTACCCGCTCTGCATCATTACAGTTATCACCATTTCCAGCATCCATTGACGCCACTGCCTCTACTCGCTCCATGTGGTGGAAGCGCAGTTGAGAGCGCATCGTGCGCAGAACGCGCCACGCGTACCTGCGAAATACCACGTCGTCCGCGGGGTCCACGAGCGCGAACATGTCTCGCAGCGGGATGCCGCAGCGCCCCTCGAGCCCGGTCTCCTCCAGGCAGCGCGCAACGAACTGGTGCATGGACAGCGGCTTCTGCTGGTGGTGGTGGTGGTGGTGGTGGTGGTGGTGGTGCATCGCCGCCATTGCTGCTAACTAATGACTCGGATGCGCGGCTAGAGATGCGCTCGTAGCTCTTCGTCTGCCTTGCCTTGTCTTGCCTTGCCTTTATTGTCGTGGTGGCGCCAAATGGCGGTTTGCTGGTTCAGCATTCCTCCAACCTCTGGCTGATCCTTGATCCGATTAGCTGGAAATGATTGTAAATAGACTCTATTATATCCAATGAAGTAATTGTATACACATTCTTGTCGTGTTTAGTGGCTGTTAAAAGATAATTATTTCCTATTTTCATCCAATCATTACTCTCGAAGAAGTTCTTTGGCTCCTGCCCAACAATACTAGCAACAACACCTGAGCCAAATCAGCAGCAGCAACAGCATTTGTCAATCAATCAATCAATTTTAGCATCATCACCACCCAGCGGCGCGGAAGAGGATGGAAGCTCTGGAGGCGGCGTGCTTCGCGCTGCACGCACCCCCGACCGGCCCCGACGCGCAGCGCAAGCGCGCAGAGGCTGAGGCCGTGCTCGAGCACTTCAAGCGCAGCCCGCACGCGCTGCAGGACGCCATGGCGATGATCCAGAGCACGAGCCACCCGGTGGTGCAGTTCCACTGCGTCGCCACGATCCGCGAAGTCACGCTCAAGAAGTGGTCGTCGCTCTCGATGGCCGACAAGTCGCAGAGCCTCGACTTCATGATGCAGTTCCTCTGGCAGAACTACGCGCAGCTCCAGCACTACGTGTCCAGCGCGATGCTGCAGGCCGTCGTGCTGCTCATGAAGCGCGGTTGGCTTGAGCGCGCGTCCACGGAGCGCGATGCGATCGTCCAGCAAATGGGGAGCATGCTCAACGCCGGCGCGAGTGGAACAGCAGCAACAAACAGTTCAGCGTCGATCACCACGCGTCTGATTGCCGCCAAATGGCTGCTTGCGTTCGTGACCGAGTTCTCGTCGGCGTCGCGCGCGAGCGCGATGTTCCAGCCCGTGGAATTCCACACCAAGTCGCGCAAGTCACTCGAGAAGCAAGGGCTCAAGGAGCTGCTGGGCTTCGCGATCCAGCTTCTCGAGGATCTGATCCGCACCACGACGATGTGCAGCACGCAGGACGCAAGCTCGGGCAACCTGCTGAACGTCCCCAAGGAGCAGCTCGAGCTGCTCGAGACCGCGTTCATGCTCTGCGTTGAGATCTTGAACTGGAACTACACCGACCCGATGGGCAACTTGATGTGGAGTCTGAGCGCGTCCTCGGAGAAGATCGAAGAAACCAAAGCCGTGATCACGCCGCAGGCTTCCTGGCGCGACGTACTTATCCGCCCCGAGCTCATCCACTCGGCGTTCAACACGTACGCGTTCTTCCGGAACTTGGCGACGCGCAATGAGAACCTGTTGCATCTGGCGCGCCAGTTTCTGATCCAGCTGGCGTCGCTGCAGGGGCCGATCTTCGCGCGCAAAGAGGAGCAAGTGCAGTTTTTGAGCGAGATCTTCAGGGGCACGAGCGCGCTGATCCACAACCCGTTTCTCGATCTGATCGGGAAGACCGACTACGCCGGCTACGAGATCGCTACACGGGAGATGATCGATCTATGCCAGCTGATCTTTCGCCTCGTGAATAACATTGGCTTGAAGGCGCTCGTGCATTCTCCCACGCAAATCTTCGCGTCGCTTCTGGAGGAAATGTCGTCGCTGTCGTGCAAATTGCTCCAGTCGGGTCTCGACCGCATCCAGCAGCACCTCCGACTTCGCAACAACGAGCCCGTGGACGATTTGTGGCAGCTTGAGGGTGTCGACATCCTTCTCGACGCCTGGGTGTCGCTCGTGAATGACCAGTTTCTCGATGCAGTTGGTGGTGGTGCTGCTAATGGTACTACCGCGACTGCCAACCCAGAGATTGAGGGTGTCTCGGCGCTTCTGAGCAAATACTCGGCGCCAGTCGTCGAGCTGTACCTGCAGACGCAGCTGGAGCTCTGCGCCGTCGACGCGCTCGCAGAGCAGGACGAGAACGAAGACGTGGAAGACGACTCGGCGAGCGGCATGAGGGAGCAAGTCGAGCTGGCTGCCGCTCTCGCGAGAATGAACGCCGCGTCCTCATCAACGCTGCTGCTCAACCTGCTGCAGAGCTTTGTCTCTGGTATTCAGCAAGCGGTTAGTGCATTGAATGGACGCGACGAGATGACGCCGGAGCTCAGTCAGCTGGTCGAGAAACTACACTTCACCGTGCTGTTCTCGGGCCTCTTCATCGCAGACGAGTACGTGAGCGAGCGTCCGTGCATCCCTCAGCGGATCCATGCTGCGATCTGCTCACAAAATGGTGCAGGAGCGAGCGACTCGTCCTCCTCTCAGGTGATCAACCTGCTGCTACTGCTCATGAGCCAATTGCTCGAGTTTGAAGCGAACCGTGTGGTGCAGAACCCGACGAGCAACTGCATCAGTCCTTTTTTCTCGGAGCAGCTCTTCAGCACGATCACGCGACTCTGCGCGACGTACCTGGCCCCCGATGCGCTCGCGCACGACGACGCCATCGCCCCCGAGCTGCTGCAGGTATTTGGCTTCCAGAACGGCGGACGAGCCGGTGAGCTGATCAACTTTATCGTGCAGCAGTGCACTTCGTATCTGATCCACTGGCCCACGCAGCCCATCGTGATGCAGAATCTGATGGAGTTCCTGCTCGTGCTCTCCAAGACGAACGCGATCAGCTGCGTGTTGCACTCGTCGTTCTGGCAGTCGCTCGTTCAGTCGAACGCAGCGGCTGGCACATTCCTGATGGCAGCGAGCGGTGGAGATCCGCTGCAGGCTGCGGTCGCGCGCGTCCCGAGTGCGCTGCGAGGACAGCTCACCGAGGCGCTCTGCCGCGCGGGCATGACGTCCGAGGACGAAGCAATGCGCAAGACCCACTTTGACGCGGTCGTGCGACCTGTGGAAGCTCGCTTGCAGAGCCTTATCGCGCTCCCGCGCTTCGAGTCTAAGCAAACCGCGAACGACGTGCGCATCCAGGAAGAACTGAAGCTCATCCTGGAAATGTATGCAGGCATCGCGCGCTCCTCGGAATCGTAAGTGAACTGTTGGATGTGCTTGTTGTTGCAAACTTGGTGACTATCGTGTGTGCTAACTCTGTTCTATATTGTCATTGTTCTGTTGTTCTGTTGTTCTTGATGCCTTTTAGCAAAAGTCACGGGCTCATCTCCGCGTTTTGCCTGCCTGCGCTGCCTGTGATCGTGAAGCTGTTCCACATTTTCCATGATGACTCGCAGATCGTGCAGCTCACGCTGAGTTTCTTCTGCTTTCTGGTGGAAGCCCAGATCTGCTACCTCATGCCGGCGGACGCGCTGCAAGTGTACACTGCGAGCAACGACCTCATCCACACGTACTGCCGCCATAACCTCGGCAAGGTCAGCGTACTCGCAGACGCCGAAGAGGAGAACTATGCGGACCTGTTTGCGCTGCTGCAGTTGCTCTCGCACTTGGTGTCGAAGGACTTCATCGATTTCTCAGACCACACAGCGCAGCAGGCGGATGTGGACAACGCGACGGGCGTGGTCGCGGAGGTCGTGTTCGCTGGCCTGAGCCAGGTAATCCCGATGATGACCGAGCAGCTGCTGCAGTACCCGAGTCTGAGCAAACAATACTTCACGCTCGTGTCATACATGGTCGAGGTGTACGCCACGAAGCTCGCGCTACTGGACACGAATCTGTTTTCGATGCTGCTCACGTCGCTGCTCTTTGGCATCCGCCACGTGCAGGTCGAGGTTGCGCGGTACAGTTTCCAGGCGATCGGCGAGCTCGCTGGGTTCCACTGGAAGGCGCGTACGCAGAAGAACGAGCCAGGGCTCGAGAAGCACTTGGTGGCAAACCCGGACATCTTCTTGCACTTTATCCGCGTGATCTTCCGCATGGCGATGTTTGAAGACTTCAACCCCGTGATCCTGGACGCGTGCTCCGGCGCGCTGTACCCGCTCATCCTGATCGAGCAGGCGCGTTACTTCTCGCTCGCTGAGGAGATGAGCAAGGAGCAAGTGGACGAGACCAGTCAGCAGCGATTGCTCACGGCGTTCGGCGCGCTCACGGCGTTCCTCACGCCCGCCGACATCGCGATGGGCACGGCGAGTACACGCAAGTTCCGCGTGCAGTTCAAGACCAACCTGTTTGTGTTTGTGGCCGACGTGCGCGGGTTCATCCAGGTCAAGTGAGTGAGAATGGAGCCAAGTTCAGTAGGTAGGTAAGTAGCTCCTGAGACAAAATGTAGCCATGTTGGAACTCCCTCCCCCCCCCCCCTCAATGTCCGTGGTATGGTTGGTTGGTTGGTTGGTTCTCCTCACGCTGTACGCGAGTGAGCTCGTTTCACTCGCCAGTGATCTCGATCAGAACAGATGACAGAATGCAACACGCACCTCCAAGTCGTAACGTGTGTGTGTGCATGGTATTTCCAAATCATGCTCTCTCTCTCTCTCTCTCTCTCTCTTGTGTGGTTCTATTGCTTCTGTATTATGTCGCCACTGGCGCCGAGGCGCGCGAGAGCGTCGCCAGTGTCTGCTTCTTGTGCTGAATGAGGTTCTGGATCACGCTCAGCACGTTGCGCTGCTTCTCATCTCGGTGCTGGTGCTGGTTGTGGTAGTTGTTCACAGGAGCTCTAGATGGCTTCACTCGTGAGTTTGATAGCGGTGATAATGGCACTGACGATGCTGCTGAAGCATTCACTCTCTGCTGGTACTGCTGCTGCTCTGCTGGTGTGGTCAGCGGTCTCTTGGAGCTACTGGTGTCATGCACTGCCACAGGAATGCTCCGGACGGGAGCTGCTGGACGCTGAACGGGGCCTAAACCTCCCCACATGGTGCTCTTGGACGGGGAGATCCCACTCGCTCTCGGCTTTGAAGTTAGATTCGCTGGAGCAGTTGCTGCTGTTGCTACTGGTTGCCGCCTCGATCTGTCATTCGCGACAGTATTGCTGTTGTTGTTCGCATTGCTTGGTTGCCTGCTCTCGATCGGTTTGGACGGTGGGATGGCGCTCTTCGTGAGCTGCTGAGTGCCGTTCGCCTGGGCCAGTCGGTCGTAGAGGCTCATATATGGAACCGATGGCGGTGGTGGCGGTGTACTCGCAGCACCCATTCCTTTGTTCCCGCCACTCACAGTAGCTCTCGCATCATACGCAGCGGCCAACGAAGACATTGTTTGAGCCTGAATCACTAGTGGTTGTGGTGGTGGAGGCATGTCGAAAGCATCTCCAAGTGCTTGCTGGAGCTGCAGTGACCGGACGCGCTCGTGCAAGGGCTCCACAGCGGGCTGCAGGAACATCGTACCGTCGTACTTGGAACTCGAGTCTCCAGCGACGAGCGGCTTGACTCTGGTTCCCGGGTGCGGTCGGTTGCGGTTCTGGATGATGAACTGCTTCTTGTCGTCGTAGAGGCGAGCTAGAGTCAGGGTAGTACAAGGTTTGAGACATATATATAGTCCCGATGAGTTGCTGGCGCTTCGAAGCAGGTGGTGGTGATAGAGCTCTCAGACTTACAATAGGAGAGTGACTTGGACGCTGTCACGCCGCCGCTGTCGACACTTTGCTTGTACTTGATCGCACTCCTGATCTTCTTGTCGTCGAGCACGAGCACGCTCGGGATCATGTCGAGAAGCAGCGCGCGATAGTCGTTCTTCGGGTTGAGCGCGATCGGGTTGCCCCGCAGCGCCAGGTGCGTCAGGTTTTGGTTGAGCGACAGCGGCCGGAGCGCTTCAGGACTGTATCATAGAGCAGTACTGAGTGAGGACGATGTAAATCATCTCATCCAGGCACACACAATACCGTCAGGCTAGAGACACGTACAATTCGATGAGGTTCTCCGAAAGGTCCAGGTTCTCGAGGTACACCAGCGTCTCGAGCCCTCTCGTGTTCATCAACCTACAGGGAGGTCAGACCAGTAGTGAGATATCATGTGTAGCTCTCCTGATCCTGTGACTCCGGAATGCAGAGTGCGCCATTAACGACGCCAGGTTGCCTCCTCACATTCGTACCTGTTGCCACTGAGGTTGATGCGCTGCAACCGCGGACAGAACTCAAGCACGCTGACGTCCATGAGGCGGTTGAAGCCCAAATGCACCTCCTGCAGATTCTTGAGGCGGTCAATGCCCTCGGCGCACGCGACGAGGTTGAACGACAGATCGAGCGCGACGATCGTGGTCGGGATCGTCGACGGTATCCGCTCAATCTCGTTGTTCGAGAGGTCGATCGCTTCCGCGGTCTCGAAGACGCGCAGCGTGCGCTCTATCTGCGCCGTCGCGAGGCCCCGACCCTGAAGAGGTCGATAGAAACATGGTAGACCCAATAAACTTAGAGGCACAAGGACACATAGAGTGTCCATAGCATGTCAAGGAGAGCGGCGATGGTAGCCTACAGATAAGTCGCAGTAGTGCGATTCCGCGCCATCGAGACCGATGCTCCCGCGGCGCGTTCGGGTGGCGCTCAGGTGCTCCATTCTTGAACGAGTGGGAGCGAGAGAGAAAAGAGACACAACGCGTACTAGCTCTCAATAGAGTGTGAGAGAGTGGTGGTTGGATTAGCAAATGCAAAGCCATTCATGCATTCGCACTGGCATTCGCACCTCGATTTTCTAATGTTAGCTTCCACGAAGAGCAGTTGGGTAACGGACGAAGGTCTACCATGACAAGAGGCAGTGGAGATATAGAAGGAGCACAGTAGGACCTCTCCTCATGCAGACTCCCTATTTGCATAAGCCAATTGTGTGACTCTTATTCGAGAAGGTTTCCTAGTTTGCGCCAGATTAGGCGATTCGACCTAAAATATACAATCACGTCAAGTTTTTAGGGGTACCTGCCTATTATTGTTTTATAACGGTACTTCTTGTATATCTACACAAAGTCCATATATGTTCTCCTCATATACACAATACCCGCAAATATTCTGCGTTGAACTGCTGGTATACAAAATTGCGGCTGGTCGCTGTGGTCGAACCGCATTCCGCATTTTGCGCAATTCGAAAGCAAGCAAACGAATGAGCGAAGGCGGCACGAGCGATGGTGCAGCAGCGGCGGCGGCGGTGTTGAATACCACTGCACCGCACACCCCGAGCGTTAGCAGCACGAGTAGCAGTGGCGGCGGCGGCGGCGGCGGCGGCGGCGGCTCGGCTCCTGGCCCTGGCTCTGGTTCCAGTTCGCGGCGAAACCGCGGCAAGCGTAAACGGAGTCGCGGCAGCAACGGCGGGAACGCGGCTGCTGGGTCGCGCGCTGAAGATGAAGGCAATAGAGACAGCGGCGCTCTGCAGCCGCCAGTGAAGAAGAAGCTTGTGAACGTTAGTGACGAGAAATGCAAGAGTAGCGGTGATGGAGAAGAGCAGAGTAACGCGAAACACAAGGCGGCGGCGAAGGATCCTGAAGAAGGAAAAGAAGGAGAAGGAGAAGAAGAAGAAGAAGAGCAGCAGTGGGGTTGTCCTGCATGCACATATCTAAATGACGTGCTGCGGTGCTTCTGTGAAATGTGTGGCACGACGAACCCGACACCGAAGCGCGCGAAGCGACCTGGAGCTGGGCTTGGAGCGCTGTTTGGAGGCAGTCCTGATGCGAAAGCCGAGTGGAGCTGTGTGGCATGTACGATGACAAATCCTTCTGGGATGCGAATTTGCGCGGTTTGCGGTACGATCAATCCACAAGCGTCTATGCAGTCTGCGTTGACGATTGCACGACGATCGCTCTCCGTGGGCGGGCTGCATTCTGAGGAGACAGACGACCATGGTGACGATGACGAAGACGACAGCGACGATGACAGCGACGATGACAGCGACGATGACGACGATAGCGATAGCGACAGCGAAGGCGACGATAGCAGAGACGTGAACGGCTCGGAGCAAGACGGTGATGCGACCACGTGGACTTGCAGATACTGCGACAGCGAAGAAGCAATTCCAGCGACCGAGATGAGTTGCCCTGAATGCTACTCTGCGCGACCATCACGAAAGAAAAGCTTTATGAAGTCAAAGCGAAGAGCCAAGAGAGCGCTCGTGAAAGCCAAGAAAGCTGCAGAGAAGAACGCGATGAAGAGCAAGCCGAAGCCCAAGAAGAGCGCGTACGGCGTCTCCAGCGACGTTCTCCGGAAACTCGCGATGGAGCCAAAGAGCAGCAAATTGACCGACACATTGCAGACACTCACGCATACGCTGGCGATGATGGACGCGTCGACAGATTCTGAGTGGGGTGACATGCGCGGCGCATCTCTTTTTATCCGTGGCTTCGGCACATCGTCATCCTCGAGTTCAGCGAAGGATCCCGAGCTTCTCGAGGTCCTGGGAGAGATTTTCAGCCAGCAGTCGCATAAATACTCATTAGAACTGCGTCTCCTGGCTGTGCAATCGATCAACTACCTGATGAAGATGGACCGACACTTATTTGGTCGAGCAGTCGTGTTGAAGGTCGTCGACTTGTACTTGAAGAACCTCTTGCAATGGAAAGCTGAGACAACGCCCAGTCCAGCGGACAATAAAATGGCAAGCATCGGAGGCAGCGATAGTCTCAGGAGTGCGCAGATGGTGGTTGAGGAATGTTTGAATGGCATGTCGAGTGTGTGCAACTTCGAGAGCTACGCGCTGTGCGAGTTGGTGAGCAGCGACCATTTCTGCGATTATCTGGACTTCGTAACCAGTCTCGTCGAACCAGAAAGCGGATTCCATCCAAGCATTATCGCGACGTCGTTGGATCTCTTGCAGAAATGCTGCGTTCGAATGCGCTGGAGCACCAGCAACAGTAGCACCAGTGCTGCGGGCGGCTCTGTGGGAACTGTGCAGTTGAGTCGACTTTTGAATGATGCAAAGAAGGCGAAGTCCACTCCGTCTCCTCAGAAAGCAACAAAGAAACAAGACGGCGTCATGTCGATGGAGTTGGCAAAGAAAACGGTCGAGCTCCTTCGCAGGACGTTGACTCACAAGCACGTCACTCTGCATGTGAAAGCAGCGAAATGCCTGCTTCTGGTGTTCCACAGAATTCCATTCCAGAACCCCGAGGTGATCACGGATTTGGTGACCGCTGATGTTCTCAAGGAGTTTGTCGCAGTTGTGACTAACGAAAGCGGTGAAGAATCGGACGATTCGCGGCAAGCAATGATCTCGCTGCTGTTCCAACTGTTCGACAATCGACCTCAGCTGGTGTCGCTCTTTGTGCAGAAGAAAATCTACAGCTCGCTGTTTGATAGCGTCTTGCCTCTTTTGCGATCCACCTCATCGTCATTGGGAACAAGCGCACTCAAACTGACTGCATTGCTCGCTCGACTCATTTGCAGGAAGCATTCGACGGGACGATCAGCTGTAACAACTGACGGAAAGGCTGATGTGTTGTCAAGCAACGAGAAGCCAGCTGAAGGCAGCACAAATCAAGTAAGTCAGCGTAACCGAGTTCGATTGGATTCAGCACCGGATCCAGATGTATTAGCGACGCTACTGCTTGATTTCATTCGAGCGGACTCGATCCCAGCAGTTAGTGCTTTGCTGAAAGATGGCGCGGATTTGAATTTTCCACGGATTCTGGATATTCACGGTCAGGAAATCGACAAACCGCTGCAAGTTGCTGCTGAGCATGCGTCATTAGCGATGGTGAAGTATCTCGTCAAGCGCGGTGCAGATGTTCACCAGTCCGGTCCTGGAGGTACTGCTCTCCACGTTGCTGCGAAGTTCGGCCGTTGTGACATCGTCTCGTTCCTGTTGCAGTGCGGTGCGAGTATTTACGCGACAGACCGCAACGGAAAGGACGTGCTGCAGTCTCTCGAGGGCGGAAGTGGTTCTGTGGTAAGTCAACCTGGAGCCAATCCGCCTTCATCACCATCTACTTTCCCGTCTCCAGTGAAGAAAATGCTGGATGCTCACCGAAACGCGGTTCAAGCGGACGACGACAGTGAAAACTCCGAGGGAGAGAACTGCTCGAGTGTGCGAGCTCGAACGTGGTTCTTTGCTGGTGACCACGACGACGAGTTTGACGAAGATGACGAGGATATGGATGACGACGAAGATGAGCACGATGACGAGGATGACGAAGAAGGTTATTACATGGATTACGATGATGAAGATGAAGAAGAATTACATGGGGAAGAGGATGACGAAGAAATCCCCAGTGATGACGAAGAAATGGAGGAAGAACTGCATCGTCAGCAAGGGAAAGCGAAGAAAAGTGAGACTGCGACTCACGCAAGTGAAGCCTCTCATTCAGCAGGAAAAGTAAAAAAAACATCCTCCAAGAAGCGCCGTATCGACTCCATCTCTTCCGAAGCAGAAGCAGGAACTGTGCAAAACAAAGGCGAGGAGGAAGTGCAAGCGTCGTCAGCATCAACAACGACTGCGATGGATGGTGACGACGGCAGCAAGAGCGAAAGCTTGGCCAAGGAAAATGAAGCGGCGCTTCGACGACAAGGATTTGTCGCCACGTCGGAGGAAATCTACGAGTTTAGCCACGCGATTATTCGGTGCCTGCTTGCTGTTCTGCACGACATGGACATTCAAAACGTCGAGCGATGTGTCATCTCAACACTTGCGTGTGTCATGGAGATGGCTCCGTCTCAGCTCATTCGAGGCTTAAGCGATACTGACGTTGTGCTTGTGCTCGACATGATCCATTTTCTGCTACAAGGACAAAAGCTAGACGAGCAACAGCACCACGATGCTACTGTCCAAGTCCATGCAAAAACTTCGAAGGCTCAGGAGCATGCGTCAAGCTCCGCCAACAGTCAGCTCAAGGCAAACGCGGAACAGACACAACAATAAGCAACATTGTCCAGCCGAAGCCCAACATACCGCGAATCGAGGTCCACTCCATTATGCATTCACCGAAGTCGCCGACAGCCGCGAGCGATCCGAAAACCACCGC